>CAUYRT010103706.1:0-37929 GCA_963574885.1 Lepilemur ruficaudatus
GCTGCCGCTAGATGGACCCAAGGCTGAGCCATCTGACGCATCTGCAGACTAATAATTATAGCCTCTTCAAAGTGATATTCTTTGGGCATTTTTTTTTTTGAGACAGTCTCACTCTGTTGTCTGGGCTAGAGTGCCATGGCATCAGCTTAGCTCACAGCAACCTCAAACTCCTGGGTTCAAGCGATCCTCCTGCCTCAGCCTCCCGAGTAGTTGGGACTACAGGCATGCGCCACCATGCCCGGCTAATTTTTTCTATATATTTTTAGTTGGCCAATTAATTTCTTTCTATTTTTATTAGAGACGGGGTCTCGCTCTTGCTCAGGCTGGTTTTGAACTCCTGACCTTGAGCGATCCACCCGCCTCGGCCTCCCAGAGTGCTAGGATTACAGACACGAGCCACCGCACCAGGCTCTTTGGGCATTTTTTTTATGTTTGCTCAGAAGAGCCCTGAGCTGGAAGGTTAGGCTCCCAACCCTGATTGCAATTGTTTCCTCTCCAGTCAGCAAACGAGAGCCCTGCACGTAACTGAACTCAGCATTTCTGGAAGGGCAGTTTAGAAGTTATTTATTCTTGCTAGAGCACACCCCTCCCCAAACCCAGCTCCACACACACACACACACACACACACACACACACATGCACAGGCAGCTCTCCCTGAGAAAAGCTCCAGAATAAACACTTCCCCATCTCCTTATACTCCCCGTGATGTTGTTGTGCCACTCACGGGGGCAGCCAGGACACCTTAACCTGGATCTGGTGGGACTCACGGCCATCCCCCAGAGGCCCTGACCAAGCTGATACTCAGGCTCCGGCTGAGATTTTAACCTCCCACCCTGGGAACTGTATTCACTTTAGGCCTTATCACAGGGTCGGTCACTTCACATGTGGACAGGTTGACAAACAGGACAGGGAGACCTTCTAGATTCCTGAAGAAAGGAGTACACAGCACCACTGGGGAAAAAAGGACACCAAAAGGAGAAGTTGAGGTGTCCCTTCACCCACTTCACCATTTGGACAAAAGGTTGGCCCTATCTGAGGCATTGCCACATAGCTGGAATGACAATTCCCCATTCTGGTTACACCATCAAATTGTCACACTCACCGTCTGACTCACTCCAGGGCTTGCTGCCCTGGGTGGACCATCCAATTTCCCAATTCTCAATTGGGAACGTTGGTGATTGGCCAGGCCACTCGTAAAAATTTAAAGTTTCTGGGGCAACCTGTCTTCCTCTGTAGAGTGTGGATCCTCATCAACCTCCCCGAGACCCAGTCGGACGCCCTATAATGCACCTGTCAGGTCTGAAACATGCCACCGGTGAAGCCATATTCTGCGATGACATCCCCGTGGTGGATAAAGAACTCTTCATGGTTTTGGTGACCAGCAGCAGGGCTCATGCAAAAATTATGTACGTAAAGGAAAAGCTTTCAAAAGCCTTTCAAAAGCACACCTGGAGAGTCCCTCGGAGGAATGTACTCATTCTCCTGCAATGTCCTGAACCTAATGAGCCTAAAATGGAAAGAATAAAGGAAAGGTCACCAGCCCCAGGAGGAGAAAGGGAGAGCATCTGGAAATGACTATCATGAAAGAGAGAGTGAAACTCACAGTTACGGGCCCTTTGCCCCCATCCTAACCTCACGAAACCGCATCTCCCTGTGGCAGCCTCAGGCATGGCTCAAAGGAGTAACTGTTGTAGGGCTCGTACTCAGCTGATGATAAAATGCCCACTTCCTTACTGCACAGTAAGCGTCCCTGTCCTAGCTTCATGCCCCTCGCCACAGCCACAGACCTCCCCCCCCCCGACAGCTGCAGTGGTATCTTCCGGCCCAGCAGCAGCTCTCCTGGCCCCTACTCCTTGGCAGCTTCATTCGGATTGGTCAGGGCCTAAGCTGGATTCATGATCACATATTTTCATTTTCAGCCATGCTCTATCCCTCCCTCAGGCTTGATGCCCTTTCAAAGCTTACTGATGTCTACGTCTTACATATTTCTCTTTGTTCAGATCAACTGACTTCTCTGAGGCCCTCAAACTGCCCGGGGTGGTTGACGTGATAACAGCTGAAGACGTTCCAGGCACCAATGGTGCCAAAGATGACAAACTGCTGGCTGTAGATGAGGTACGTAAGGGACACGCTTTTCCAGATGACTTTATGCAGTCACCAAGGCACCACCCTCTCCAGCCAGCTTCCCAGCGCTTCCTGCGGAGGGAAGTAGAAGTGCCAAGCTTTTGAATAAAGATGCCCCAATACCTTTATTCAGCGCTTCTCTTCTGGAGTCAGGAAATAACACAATAAAAGGAAACTTACGACAGAAAAGCGACAAGTCTAGTTTTGCCACTGTGAGCTCTTGAGTCCATTTGCCCTCATCTAAAGAGTAAATGCAAGGAACTGATCTTTATCAGGATAGAACACTCTAGAAAGATCTAGAAAGGAGAGTACAAAAAATATGGTGACTCCTTCTCATTGACACTGAACTCTCTCCTTTCCTGGACGCCTCTCCCCATGTTCCACCTCTCTTCACACACTCCATTTTTAATAAAGTTGCTCTTGCTGTCTTTGACCTTTCAATTTTAATTCGGCAATCACTGCTTGAGCACTTGATTCTGAAGCCAGGCTGCCTGGGTTCACGCTCCAGCTCTTCCCCTCACTAGCTGCGTGCTCTTGGTTTCCATCAGCTGTGAAAGGGGAATAATCACCGTACCCACTGCACTGTGTGGTTGTGAGATTTCAGTGCATCGGTACATGCAGTGCTCAGGCTGGGGCTTCGTGTGTAGAGGCTTTCAGGAAGGGTGAGCTGTCTTTGTCACTTCTCAGGGAGTCCCACACAGACTGTTCCCCCTCCAGCCACAGAATGAATCACTGGTCTGCTGGTTGAACATCAGATGAAGAGATTGGCTGTTGTCTAGGAGCTGTGTTAGTCTGCTCTGGCTGTCATAATAAAATGCCACAGACTAGGTGGCAACAGAAATGTATTGTATCACAGTTCTGGAGGCTGAGTCCCAGATCGAGGTGTTGGCGTGTTTGGTTTCTCCGGAGGCCTCCTTTCCTGGCTTGCAGATGGCCAACTTCTCACTGTGTCCTCATACATACAGCCTTTTCTCTGTGCGACAGCTTCCCTGCTGTCTCTCCTCCTTCTTGTAAGAACAGCAGATGTATTGGAGGAGGGCCTCACCCTCATGACTTCATTTAACCTTAATTACCCTGTAAAGGCCCTATCTCCAAATACAGTCAAATTAGGGGTTAATGCTTCAACATATGAAATTTTTGGAGGGACACAATTCAGTCCACAACAGGAGCCACATTGTACAAAAAATACTTTGCTTATTTTTAAACTCTAAAATGATACCAGGAAGGTGACGCATGTGAACCAAGCCCAACAGAGGACACAGTAGCTTCAGGTTACAGCCAACCTCAGGTCCACCCTGGGGCTTATGTTCGCCGAGTGAAATGGCCAGTGGAACTGTCTGTATTATTTAAATTATCTTCTCAATAAAAAGATATTTTAAATTTTTAGTAGTCAAATGTGACTCCAACGTGGTTATTATTGCTCAACAATAACATCTAAGGCACCAGCCACTGGTGAGGTTAAGCTAAGCCTGTTCCCACCCAGAATTTTCTGCTTCATGTGTGTGCTTTCCACAGGTACTCTGCGTGGGCCAGATCGTCTGTGCTGTGGTTGCGGAGACAGATGTACAGGCAAAGCGAGCAGTTGAAAAGATAAAGATCACCTACGAAGACCTGGAGCCCGTAATCTTCACCATCCAGGTAAGCAGGGCTAGCCGGTCTCTCCCTAAGGCTGTAGAATCAAAAGTACTTTGTAAATATCTTAATGCAAGATGAATTCAGGGATCTAATTTTTTATTCTCACTGGCTTGCTCTACAAAAATCAACTTTCTCAACTCATACAAGATATTACTTGGATGAGTTGAAATTATCTTTGTCTCCAAGGAACCAGGAAAAAAGAAACAGCATACAAGTTTCTCTCTCACGTTCAAAAATCTAGAAATGATGAGTCCAGGACTTCTAAGGAGTTCTATGTGTCAGGGGTCCGGCTTCCTATCTAGTTGCTCCGCCATGAATGGTTTCAATTCTCCAGGTCACATTTTGGTCCACAATGGCTACCGTAGCTCTGGCCATTAAGTCCACATTCCAGACAGCAGAGAGAATGCAGTGATGACGAAGGGTGTGCCCCTCCCTTTAAGGACGCTTTCCAGTCCTTAAAGGGAGGTATGTACATTGCACATCCATTCCCACGTCTCATCACATGCCACACAGAACTGCAAGGGGAGCTGGGAATGGTAGGTTTTATTCCAGGTGGCCATGTATTCACTAAAACTTTGGGATTCTATTGCTTGAGGAAGGTGACGAGAATGGATATTGTGAACAATTGTGTTTTCAAGGTGGAGTCCAAAAGCAGCAGGACTTTTGCAGTGGAAGGTCACAGAAACGTCCATTCTCATTCCTGGGTCTAGATAATGGAATTCAAATGGATTTCCAGGGAAGAAAATGGAGTGAGAATAGAAAATTCGAATGTGGATTGGGGTTTTCAAGTTCTAATTCAGTAAGGGATGGGTTCAGAGTAAGCGAGTTGAGAAAAGCTTCTTGTTTGTATGCTTATGACACACCATAAAAACTGTTCAAAGGCTTTAGTGAACCATTTGAACATTTTGAAATATAACTAATAGGTTACTCAATCTACATTGCTCAATATTCAAAATGTTAAAAAAAAAAAAACCCACATGTTTCTTGATCTTTCTAAACCAAATAACTCTGCTCTAAATTCCCATGTGCCAAGTTCGCAAGAGGCCTGAGCCATTTTTCTTGGCTCATTCCCCTTCTTGGGTTGCACTCGGTTCTTAATATTTGCTCTTTGAAATGTCCATTGTAATCTCACTTTCCTCGAGGGGGAGATGGCACCCCGAGGACACACCCATGAAATAGTCTGGGACTCACAGTGGTTAGAGATCCAGAGTTCCCTCAGAGCAGGACTTCCCACAGTCAGCAAAAAATTCTTCTGTGACCAAAGGCAGGTAACAAAATAATCATATAGACCAATGCTGATTAATTCACCTATTCACTCATTTATTTATATGATTATATATGTGAGAGACAGTGTAGGGTAGTGGTTAAAAGCACATGTCCTAGAGCCAAATGACCAGATTTGAATGGGAGCTGTGCCTCTTACTAGCTGTGTGACCTTAGGCAAGTTACTTGACCTCTCTGTGCCATAGTTTCCTCATCTGTAGAATGGGGTAATAATACATACATACATCATCGGGTTGTCATAAGACTAAGTCAATATGTGTAAAGCACTTAGGACAGTATGTGGCACATAGTGCTTACTGAATATAGCATGTTATAATAAGATTACACTGTCTTATGACCCATTTACAGTATGGTCATATACTTCCACATGTGAAAGATGACTTATTAAGATCTTAGTATAGCAGAAAATGAAAAATTCAACTATATTGTTCATTTTCTGTTGTTTTAAGAAATCAGATACTCATCATTAGGCAAGATGTTTCTGAAAACCAAGCCTGTGAACACTGCCTCCATCGCTCATTTGCACTGTGACTTTAACCTCTCTGAGCCCAGTTTCTTCATCTAGGAAATGGAGATCACAAAAGAATTCATGTGAGAAGGCATGGAAATGCACTATTGCACAGTGCTTAACACAAAGCAAGCACTCAGTAAATATCAGCTGTGCTCATTAGCATCATTAGAACAAGGTTACGGAATCTGAGGCTACTGGAGTCTACAAGTGCAGGAGACGGATGTCATTCTCAAGTATGGAAAAACACCTTGGGTCTAAAGGTTAACCAAGGATCAGTTGTCGGTAACTCAGTCCACAGAACCGCAGTCCTTATGTGTGAATCAGTTCATGTTATAACCAGGAAAAAACATAGGACAACAGGCTAGAAAGGGTCTTGCAAGATTATGCCAAACACCCAGAGAAATGAACAAAGTTCCTGCAATGTCTAATGGGCTTTCTTGCCCTACAGATGTGTAAGAACTTACGTTTTCTCCCTCAACACAGCCTCAGTTATTTGAGAATCCTGAGTTAGAGGTTCTTGTACACAAGCGACCTAACTCAAGCGTTTTCTTCAGGGAGAAGGTGAAAACGGAGGGCCCAAACCTCACCCATAATGCATTTGGACTTATCACCTGTTTCGTGGAGATTCACATTGAAGATAAGAAATTAGTATTTATCGTCCTAGACCATCATGGTGTCCCCAGACCTCAACTCTGAACATAGCTTTCTTCTTAACATTTTGCTAATCCTTCTTGCTGGTTTTCTTCACAAATCTAGAACATTCCCTCTGACATCTCTCCCCTGCAGTGAGCCTGCTGCTCTCGTACTCCCGTGCTTGCGTGGCACCTTTCAGGTGTCCCAGGAGACGGTGAGCTTCAGGAGCGTGCTGGCTTTTGTTTAAGAAAAATCTGCCAGTGGAAGAAACAGTAGGAAGGATTGGTTTTTGTGCTTTTCTTACGTCATTCAGGATGCTATAAAACACAATTCATTCCTATGCCCTGAAAAAAAACTTGAACAAGGAAACATCGAGGAGGCATTCGAAAAAGTCGACCAAATTGTTGAAGGTAAGCTACTCAGGAAACTCTTTGCCTGAAGAATTTATGAAACAGACACCAAGAGCGTGTGATTTCCCCTCAGAAAGACCAACCTCTAAAGTCCTGGTGCTTTTCAAATTTCTCTTTCTCTCAAATTGGGTGTGTTGTGCTGTGTTTTGAGGAAGAGTTAAGTGGTAGGGAGCAATAGAGTAAATGAAAGAAAAATTCCTAAGACTTGAGTTAGTCAAGGACAGAGTAAGGAAAAGAACTTGGCACTTTTAACTCATCCAGAACTGTAGTCTGTGGTAACAGATTACCACAGGACAAATGCCTGGTTCCTTGGTCAGGATAAATGCAGACCAGACAGTCCACGTCCTAATTCCTTTTTTTTTATTTGGAGACAGAGTCTCTCTCTGTCACTCCAGCTAGAGTGCAGTGGCGTCATCATAGCTCACCACAACCTCAAACTCCTGGGCTCAAGCGATCTTCCTGCCTCACCCTCCCAAATAGCTGGGACTAAAGGCATGTGCCACCACACCCGGCTGATTTTTTCTGTTTTTGGTAGAGATGAGGTCTCACTCTTGCTCAGGCTGCTCTCCTGAGCTCAAGCGATCCTCCTGCCTCAGCCTCCCAGAGTGTTAAGATTATAGGTGTGAGCCACTACACCCAGCCCTAATTGCTTTTGAATTCCCCAAAATGGAGGCTTTAACCAGCACACATCCTTTAGGAGCTTCTTGTGCTTATGCTCAACAGGAGAGGTCCACGTTGGAGGACAGGAACATTTTTACATGGAAACGCAGAGAGTGCTTGTTATTCCAAAGACAGAGGACAAAGAACTGGACATTTTTGTGTCAACACAGGATCCAGCCCACGTGCAGGTGAGGTCCAGGACCACCCCCCTAATTCCATTATGGCGGTCGATCCCCACAGACTCACGGTTGGTAGCCATTTTACCTGCAGAAACTTAGAATCTGAGCGTTAGACATCAGTAGAGCTGCTAAGAAACCGCAGACCCTTTTTATTTTTTCTACTCTTGTCAAGTAAGTAAAAGAACGGCCACAGTCACGTTAGGTCTAAAGAGTCCATTCACTTGCGTCACGCTTAGATGAACTCTGTGATGGCATGACACCACTAAATTATGTCTGCACTTCATTTTTCTCTAAATTCATCATTACAGATAACCTTTAGAGTCAACACATTATTTCATTTCCCCGGTCACAAAGTGCTCTAGGTTTTAGCTGCAAATATATCATCTTCTTTGGAAGGTTGTCAGGAGTTTGCTGGTTTTCACCTCCTTGGGATTTTGGGTCTAGGTGTTTGACTAGGAATTCAACTTCTGACAGGAATCCAGGACTCTGATAGTTTTCCCTCCAGAAAATGCCAGAAAATGCCACTTTTTCTGCTGGAAGGGCTGCTTTGTGAAGATTAACGATGTTTATAAACTAAATAAAACCCCGCAAGATAGATTCAAACCATCTCTGTTGTTTTTACCGGTAGACATGAATTCATTCTGCTGTGATGCTGCGTTTCAGGAAACAAAAGCTTCCTTGCCATTGCATTCTTAGGCGCCTTCCCTTTGTCTCACTTTTACAGAAAACAGTGTCCTCTACTTTAAACATCCCCATCAACAGGATCACCTGTCATGTAAAACGAGTGGGTGGAGGATTTGGAGGGAAGGTGGGAAGGCCGGCTGTATTCGGGGCCATTGCAGCTGTGGGTGCTGTCAAGTAAGTATGCCTGGGGACACGGAATGTATAAAATGCATAGAGCTGAGGGCGAATCAGTGGCCTGAGAGTCACTTGGGCTGCCATCATAACCACCTGCGTGTCCTAGGCAATTCAGCCTACAGTCTGCTTCTTTATAAAATGTAGCTAATTATACCTGCCCTCCCACCCTTTTAGAGTTATCGCAAAGGTCAAATGTGCACGGGACTTTGAATAAGCTGCTATGCTGTAAGAGGGAACAGTGGTGTTATTCATTGACTATCTCCAGGGCTGGGGCTGCCCTACTGCTGAGCTTCAGAGAAGGTGGCTCGCTAAGGGTAGGGCAAGTCACCCTGCCCAAGTGGAGTGCTAAGGAGGATATTGCTCCTGAATTTTTCTTCCCACTCTCAGCCCCACAACAGAGTGGGGTGAGGAAAGACAGGCACTCCATCCTCTGCCTCCCTGCACCTGGGAAGGGCCACCTCTTCAAAGTCTGCTCAGCAGACAGATGACTCATTCTCAAAGGCAACTCCCGGCCAACCTCCCCAGAAGGCTCACTCCTTTGCTGTTCATGCCTCAGCATCTGTGTTCGCTTGGTGCTGGCTTTGCTGTCACTTGTTCATTTTCTTCTATAGCTGTGTCTTTAGGAGTCTTTTCAGAGCCCCAGTCAGCTTGAAAAGTTCACAGGTCCCGCTTCCTTTGACAACTTTTGTGTAGCTCAGAGCTATGTCCTGAAGCGCTCAGACACGTGTCTTAGACCGCAATGACAGGTAGGAAAAAGCAGGATCTGAATCCAATCTCCAGTTCTTTCTCTCTGTTCACACCCACCAGGGACCCAGTAGGGGATAATCAGTTCATTGAATTCCCACCGGGCCTCCTGCCTTTGAGACTTCTCAAGACTGAGCGCACATTAGAGTCGTCTGGGAAGAATTTACATCCCAATACCTAGGCTGCCCGGTACTGACCCTGATCAGTGTTTTTAAAAACTTCCCCGGTGGTTCCACCGTGCAGGCGAGTGTGGGAACCAGTGCCTTAAGATATAGTCCTCCTTGGCACACAGCTGTCATGCATTAAATGATCCCCAAAGCAGTGTTCCCAGATCTCCCGAAAGGTCGTAGACATTCCTGCCTCCCCATGTTAGCCCCACTGAATCAGGAT
Organism: Lepilemur ruficaudatus; assembly: GCA_963574885.1. Classification (NCBI taxonomy): domain Eukaryota; kingdom Metazoa; phylum Chordata; class Mammalia; order Primates; family Lepilemuridae; genus Lepilemur; species Lepilemur ruficaudatus. The sequence goes on from CAUYRT010103706.1 coordinate 9,429, forward strand.
TACCCAGGGAGGTACGTGGAAACTGTACATTTAACTAATGCTCCAGGTGTCTTCACCATTGAAGACCAGGGAACCCTGTGCTAAACAGCAGTTTGCAACATGTGCCTGAAAACACCTGTGTCAGAATCACTGAGAAAAACACAGGTTCTAACCCCCGCCCCCAACCCTACTGAATCAGAATCCCAGTACAAAAGCTCGGGAATATGCATTCTCACCAGTGCTCCAGATGATTATTCTTCTGCACTCCAAAGTCTAGGAGCCTCTGCCCTAGAGATGTAGAAAGGCCGAGACTCCTTGCCACCTGAGGGCCCGACTTGACCAACATAGCAGCGTTCGTGGGTGAAACTGCTAAGCCAGACATCCCAGGATGAGTGTTTGGCCTTGTTTCTCCAGTAGTGTTATGACATTTCATTTATCCATTCACGTTCTTTCTCCTTTGTAACTAGTGGAGAAGATAATGGGAATTGGCTGGATCTGGGTGAAGGTCATATTTGAAGCCATAAGAATATAATTTAACTGCATGTGACATTAATGCCTTCAGTTATATCTCTAACTATTGACTTACAGATCACAGAGACAATAATTTAGTCATACATTAATTCACATCAGTGCCTAGCATGTTGTATGCAATTATAAAATTGATATGGATGGATGGATGGATGGATGGTTGGATAAATGAGCAGAAGGGTCCTGGGATGGATGGGTAGATAAGTGGGTAATTGATGGGTGGGTAGATAGTTAAATGAGGAGATGGATAAATAGGTGGGTGAATGGGTAGACAGGTAGCTGGATGGGAGAGTGGATGGATGGGTGGGATGGATGGATGGGATGGATGGAAAATCTGACCAAGATTTGTTTTCTTTAGAACTGGTCATCCCATTCGTCTTGTTCTTAATCGTGAAGATGATATGTTAATAACTGGGGGAAGACACCCATTATTTGGAAAATATAAAGTGAGTATTAAAGTTGAAATTAGTAAAATACTTCCTTTTATTCAAATGGCTTTGTCCTCTTCCATTATTTTAATTTTGCTAAATTCCAAAAACAATCTTAGCACCTAAAATATTAAATGAGGATGTGGTGTATTTGAATACTCATAACATTTTATTAGGAGCGTTTAATAAATCTAGTGTATAATTATGAATAAGTTTGATGCTAAAAATACAATATCAAGTAATGATAAAAACACTACTTGAAGGAATAAGGATTTATATTAGTGGTTCCTCAAAAAACAAAAACTGAAAGAAGCTACAAACATTGTTATATCAAAATTTCTTGGCTATAAAAATCTTATTTTGCTGTACAAATGTTTGGAAACAATTTGACTACTTTAATTGCAAAATTACACAAGTGTTTCCACCAACTGGTTATGAAAGTGTTACAAAAGCTCTTTGGAGATAGGAAAAAAGAATCCACTAAGGAGTGAATTTAAAATTGTTTCAGGCCGGGCACCTCATGCCTGTAATCCTAGCACTCTGGGAGGCCGAGGCGGGCGGATCATTTGAGCTCAGGAGTTCAAAACCAGCCTGAGCAAGAGCGAGACCCCGTCTCTACTAAAAATAGAAAGAAATTAATTGGCCAACTAAAAATATATAGAAAAGAGCAGCTGGGCGTGGTGGCGCATGCCTGTAGTCCCAGCTACTTAGGAGGCTGAGGCAGAAAGATTGCTTGAGCCAAGGAGTTTGAGGTTGCTGTGAGCTAGGCTGATGCCACGGCACTCTAGCTCGGGCAACAGAGTGAGACTCTGTCTCAAAAAATAAAATAAAATAAAATAAAATAAAATAAAATAAAATAAAATAAAATAATTGTTTCAAACCACATTCACGGCATTTTTATGTAATAATAGTATAAACACTATTAAACATTATTAAAAATACTTGCTGGCATCTAGTTGGCAACAATACTACTTTTCAAATTTTGAGTTTTTAGGATCATTCTAATGTAATGTAAAGCATATCAAATATGCTTTATTTGGGAATTGTAGCATATACATAGATTTCCTATCTTACATTATTAAATTATTACATTATTAAATTATTGTGTTCCCTGTATTACTAAAGCCACAGCTTTCCACACCACAGCACCATTTTATTTTTTCCAATGGCATTAGTAATTTTTATAATTTTTATAATTAGTAATTTTATAATTATCATTTATAATAAAAATTTCTAAGTTTTATAATTATAATACCTTACTGTAGGGCTATAGTTGGCCATTAAACTTTTTATTTACTTTCAAATGCACACAGATTAATAGTTGCAGCCGTTATCATCGTTTATAACCACGAGCAATGCAGAGGCACACTGCTGAGACTGTGGCACTTGGCCGGGCGCGGTGGCTCACGCCTGTAATCCTAGCACTCTGGAAGGCCGAGGCGGGTGAATCGCTCAAGGTCAGGAGTTCAAAACCAGCCTGAGCAAGAGCGAGACCCCGTCTCTACTATAAATAGAAATAAATTAATTGGACAACTAAAAATATATAGAAAAAATTAGCCGGGCATGGTGGTGCATGCCTGTAGTCCCAGCTACTCGGGAGGCGGAGGCAGAAGGATTGCTTGAGCCCAGGAGTTGGAGGTTGCTGTGAGCTAGGCTGACACCACGGCACTCTAGCCTGGGCAACAGAGTGAGACTGTATTAAAAAAAAAAAAAAAAAGACTGTGGCACTTGCTGTTGTTAGGTTGGTTACCGTGTGCTTTGGTTTTGGCCTGGATTATAAATTCAGCTTTATATCACAGTTACGAGACTGTTTTGTACTGATACTTATTAAGAAGATTCTAGAAAGTTAATATTTTTGTAATTATATTAATATAAAATATAACTAAAAAGAGGGAAACAGACTTTTTGAAAAGTCCAAATTTTTATTTTATTTTTAAAGAAAATTTCATTTCCAATGTAATAATATCTATGTGTATACATACATATATATATCCTCATTCAGACATAGCTTAAAAAGTTTTTCTTGATAATTCAGAACTATTTGTTAATTAGCATAATAGATATTTATGTGCAAATAGGTTCTTCCAAAATTCTTGAAAAGTTTACAGTAAATAGTTTAGGAATTCTCTCTGCTCCCTTATTTATAGTACTGTTTTGCTTTGCAGTCCTTTCTTCATGAAAAGTCAAAGGTAAACTTCAGCTTAGTATTTTTCAAAATTACCATAAATCCTGAATTTGTGGATTTTCCCAACTTCTCTGTAGTTTGTTACCCAGTATTTCCCTTGGAGTGGATGATGATAGCCATAGAGTTGCACAGTTCCTTCAGTTGTATTTATCCCTGTTTTCAAAAAGGCAAAGGGACCAGGGCCATCCTTCTTTGGGTAGAACTACATAGGGAGTGCGAATTTCTCTTTTCAGTCTGAGCTGTGCACACAAAAGGGTCTAAGTAGGGGGGATGGGAATGGCACCGCCGGAAAATGCAAGCTGCCCCGGACTCCTCCAAAACAATACCAATAGCACAAGCTCAGGCTCGTCAGGGCCTGTAACCCACTTACAAAGTGTCTTCGCCATCTCGCAAAGTGAGAGCTGTCACTCGCGTGCATCACTCACCCACCTTGGTTTCAGAGGCTTTCCCATAACAAGACGCACTGCAACTCATTCCGACATATTCTAGAGGCTTTTCCACCAGAGAGAAAACCACTGACTAAATTAGAAAGACAGCCAGTAAAAAAGGGAAGGAAATCTTCTAAGAATAAGGAAGAAGAGGGTGGCAATTATATGCCGGAGACAAGCAAGGACTTTAAAGGATTTCACACTGACTGTGAAGCTAGAAAATCACAGGTTGAAAGGCAGGCGCTCGCAGAGTTCAGGTCGGAAGAGTCTCAGTCAGTCGAGCACTGACAGGGAACAGCCAGGCGTGGCCCACCACAGAGCAAATGAGGGGCAGAGTCTGGCTTCAGTCCTGCCCCGTAGGGAACTGGGCTGCAGCTTGAAGCTGGCGTGCAAATTTTAACATCTCAGTAAAATGTCCATCGTTTGGTGGCAGGTGGGATTCATGAACAACGGGCGAATCAAAGCTCTGGACATCGAGTGCTATATTAACGGAGGATGCACCCTGGATGACTCGGAGCTGGTACGTGTGTCAGAAAGCAGCAATGTTCTTGATCATGAATGGAATGCAAAATTTCTAGATGAGTCTTCATGAAGCCTGTTTCCTAAAACAGTTAAATTCTACGAAAAATTCAACTCTGTACTTGACTTTCAGAGAAGAAAAAAGTGGTGCCAAATATATGTGAATATCTCCTTTTACTTTAGGTAACAGAATTTCTTATACTAAAGCTAGAAAATGCATATAAAATCCGCAACCTCAGGTTCCGGGGCCGTGCATGCATGACGAATTTACCATCCAATACTGCCTTTCGCGGGTTTGGCTTCCCACAAGGAGCCCTGGTAACAGAATCTTGCATCACAGCTGTGGCAGCCAAATGTGGCCTTCCGCCAGAAAAGGTAAGGTTGCAATCAAGTTCGTAATCAAGGTTGCTGAGGAATCAATCAGACACAGTGGGGAACCAGCCACCTTGACCTGAGAAACACACAGAAGAACCACACAAATTAGCCTGGGCTCAGAATTCAAAATAAATTAGAAGCTACCTAAAAGAACTCACCTCCCCCTATCTTACTCCTTCCCTCCTATGCAAAGATTTCTTTCTTTTTATTTTTATTTGTACAAAAAGAATTACTGTTTTTAAAATTCAAACCACATTGAAGTAATCAAAAAAAAAAGTGAATGCCCCTGTTTTTAACCCCCACATACCTCTTGGTCAAGGGTTGTCATTGCTAATAGTTCCATGTTTATTGTGCTAACCCTTTTTCTATCTTTGGCCACCCATTTGTATTCATACACACATACATAAACATTAACATATAACATATATGACACATATATAGTTATTTACCAATATGGGATCATAGCAAACATACTATTTTGCACCTTCCTTTTCTCTTCTTGACAACATGCCATAGCCATCTTTCCATCTCAGTAGAATGATCCACTTCATTCTCCTTCATGACCGAATAGTACTATGTAATATGGATTTACCATAATTTATTTGGCCACTCCACTATTGATACACATTCTGGTTGTTACCCGTCCTGGGCTTTTAAAATGATGTTGCGATAAACATGTTGGTACATATGTACCAAGGGTATAACTTTGCCCTATTGTGTAAGTACATTTACAGGATAAATTTACGGAAGTGGGACTGCTGGTGCACTTGGACACTTTTGAGAAACACTAACAAAAGAATACCCTCCGAAAATATTATTCTGCACAATATACTAGGAGGTGCACAGGATGTGCATTATGCTCTGCCAGAGCGAGGCAGCTTCTGGAATTGAGGTCACGGTTGATAGCCCTCTTCCACTCCTCCCACGTTCCAATCAGACCCTGGCTACTTTTCCCATTTCTCCGTCCTGTTTCCCCAATATAAACCCTCTGCTCCAGCAAAGACTCTCTACACTTTGTCCCTTGAACCCCTTTGTCCCTAATTCAACAGAGACCTCCAGGTTTGTGATTTGTGATTGTCGAGGTACTTCCTACACACAACGGAACACCTAATAGTGTACAAGAAAGACAACAGCTTTCCTAAGAGAAGTCACGTAGAGTGTCGTGTGGGTACGTAGGAGGAAGACATCACATTGGCATGGGGGGAGGGGAATCAGGAAGAACTTTCTGGAGAAGATGTCACTTAAGATAGGCCTTGAAGAATGATAGCCCAGAGCGCGGAAAGGTAATCCAGGCAAGGGGAACAGCATGAGCGAGGAGAGTCCATCTCTTTGTCGCTCAGTTTCCTTATCTATAAAACTAGGACAAAGTGACTCATCTCACAGAGTTCCTGCGAGAAACAAATGAGTTAACGTTCACTAAAATATTTGTTTTAATAAACTACATAGTATTATTCCAATGTTGCTGATAATAATAATTATTTTATTGTTATTAAAATATGATAGGGATAATTTAAAAAAGATCTCCTGGGTATATCTCAGCAGGTTCTCCTTCTTTGTCAAGTGTTGCAAGTTCCCAGGACATAAAACACCACTCTATTCAAATAAATTTTTTAAAAGATTTACTCCTACATTCCAGAAACTATTGAATAGCTTAAAGGAGATCTGCTATTATCTGCAATGTTATTCCTCTCTAGCAGAACAAATCTTCAGTTGTGACAATAAATCCTTTCTTTAATATACCATCTACCAGCTCTGCTCCATCCTCTCAACCTTGTAGGAAAAAAATAAAAATCTGCTTCCCCAGACCCCTCCATCCCACCACCTTTCATGGACTGATCCCTACCCACTATCCTCTGCTTCCAGCGGGGAGAGACCCTGATTGGTGCATTCACAAAGAAATGAAAAATAACCCCCATTATTTTTGCAAAAGCACATACTGTCTAAAGAAAAAAACAGACCCTGTCTTCCCTCCACCAAAGTCTATGCTTTTGTGGAGGGGCTTTTCAAGTCTCCACTTGGTGGTCAGTTTCTGCCTTACCACAGCTATTGACTGGATTTCCCACCTGTTTCAGATTAGGGAGAAAAACATGTACAAAACGATTGATAAAACTATCTACAAACAAGCATTCAGCCCTGAGACCCTGATAAGGTGTTGGAACGAATGTCTGGACAAGTCTTCCTTCCACAGCAGAAGAATACAAGTGGAGGAGTTCAATAAGAAGAATTATTGGAAGAAGAAAGGCATTGCTATTATCCCCATGAAATTTTCAGTCGGTTTTGCTGCAACAAGCTATCATCAGGTAAGACTCTCATATGTGGTAAGTAACTCTCAGGCCAGACACACTCCTGGCCCAACCAGCTTGTGTTGACTTTGAAAGACCATCTCATTTCTCAGAGCACTGAGCCCCTCCCTGCCAACACCTGGGAGAAACTTACAGAACTTTCCTGCGCAGCCCTCACTTGCCATCATTTTTAACAAAGTGCAATGGAAAAAGGTCTCAATTAGGAAAAGCATGAGACCTGCAGCATAACTGCCAAGATGGAGCAATGCTCCCCTGAGTCCCCGCTATCCAAAAGGGAACAGGAACCTGGAAGCGTGTCGTGCTGTGCTTACTGAGCTCAGGGGTCTCGTGGCTTGGGGAGGAATGGGTCTCTCCCCATTTGTGTCCCCAGACACCCGCAGCACTCCTTGGTGTACCTGCTAAGTCTCAGGCAGAGAAGTTATTCCATGTTGCCCTGGCCAGCTGGCAGTTTCAAGCCACCTCTCCCAAGAATCTGTGTCCAGTTCTGGTGGGGAAATGGGAGGGGAGGTCCAGAAATCCTTCCAAATAAATTTGCAAAATGCAAAAGCAAGTCATTCACAGGCGTTATCCAGAAGGGAGGAGGAAGGGCGGCGTGTAGATGTGTGTATCAGATACTGCAAGCACTGGGACAGACACATCTTCCCTGCAGTCCCAGTGGGTCATGGACAGGAAAGCTGTTTGGAAAACTATTTAGAAAACTAGGAATGGTTTTTGGCTCCCCATCACTGTCCATCAAAAGCAGAAAATCCAACAACTGGAAAATCATAAATGCATTAGATCTCCCTTGTGTGCATACCACTGAAAGCATCCTCCCACTGGAACCCAGCTACTGACAGCCAACAGATTCTCCCTCCCTCCCCTTCCCTCCCTCCCTTCCTCTCTCTCACAACACACATAAATTACAAGGCTGCCTTGCCAAAGGAAACCCTTCTTAGGGAAGAAAGGGGTTGCCCCAAACCCCTAATCAACTGAAGTCAGGAGGACTTGAGAAATCCTTGGCCTTGCTATTTACTAGCTGTGTGACATTAAGTAGGTTATTTAACCTCTCTGAGCCTCAGCTTCCTCAATTATAAAATGAGACTAATAATAACTCTGTCTTAAGATTGATAAGGAGTCCGTGAGATAATGAACGTAGAGCACTTGGCAGAGTTCCTGGAACATCCCTGACATCCCCCATCCCTCTTCCAGCATCCTGAAGAGCTTGGCCACGCTGCCCAGGGCTCTTGGGCCTCTGGTGGGGAGGATGAGACTCCTGGGCCTCTGGGTCACATTCCTACTCGGGTCCAGGATGCCCACTTTATAAACAGGCATGAGAATGTTAACTGTCCGCCTGCCAGCTGGCCTGAATGAAAGGCTGGGGCATAGGGGACCCTAGAGAGCAACCTCGGTCATTTCTCTCTGACACCAAATATTGTGTCTTCTCCAAACCAACTCTCTAACACCACCTGGGTGTCCAACAATCCAATTCGATTCTCACACTGACTTCCCAGAGTTAGCACACACTACACAATCAAGGCTGTCCCACAGGACTGTCCCGATTTCAGACACCAGCCTCAGTGGAGTGCCCAGCTACACACACTTCCGCATGGTCGGCTACTCATTTGGAGGCTTTCACTCCCCTTGTTCAAGTTTGACATTTGGTAGGAAAGCGCTTTACTTATGATTATTACCAGTTTATTACACAGGATACAACACAGGAACAGCCAGGTGGAAGCGCTGCACAGGGCCAGGTGTGGGGAGGGGCGAGGAGCCCCCACGCCCGGTGTGGACGCCACCCTCCCAGCACCTGCGTGTGCTCACCAGCACAGAAGCTCCCAAACCCCGTCATTTGGGGTTTTTATGGAGGTTTCATTCATAAGCACAGATGATTAAATCGCTGGCCATTAATGATTGAACATGGTTTCTCGTCCAGCCCCCAAGGAGCTGGGGAGAGGGGCTGAAAGGTCAACATACACCCCTCTGAAGGGCTGCTGAAGCTAGCCAGGTCCTCCCACGAGTCATCTCGTTAGCAGACAGAAGACAGTAAGTTCCAAGGCTTTAGCAGCTCTGGACCAAGAACCAAAGACCAAATATATACTTTTTATTATAACACACCTCCCTTCACTATACATCTGCCCCTCCCCGAAACTCCAGCCTCCTCTGCCCTCCTCCACAGCAGCCAACTTCTCAGCTCATCACTAAAAAATCTTTAAATTAAGCAATGACTTTAAGTCTCCATTTGAACAGCCTCCAGCTTCCCCACAGAGTTCTAAATTATTAATAATACACCCAAGAATCACCTGGCTAGGAGTTGAAGGGTGTTATTCCAGGTCAGCTGGTGACTCACAAAGCTGGAGCACCTACTCTCAACTGACAGTGAGGACACTACCCTCAGAGGGAGTCCAGAGGCCCACAGGGAGGAAACGCTATTATTAGCACCTGCAAACCGGGACAGCCCCGAACCCTCCAAGCCATCCCTGGGCCTCCAGGAGTCTCCTGACACAAAGGGACCGAAGCATTCGTTCCTTCTCCTGGAAGGAAAAATACTGTCTTTCCATTTGTCCAATTCCTCAAACATTTAAGTAGTGTCTCTGTGATTCAGTCTTGCTCCAAAGTTTTTATAGGACACGAAGATGAGCAGAACCAGGTGCCCTTCATCTGTGAGACTCTCAGAGAAGAGTGGGTCGCCTCCTGTGTTCATTTCCTGTGGCTGCTGTAACAAAGTACCACAAACTGGGTAGCTTAAAACAACAAATTCATTCTCTCACAGTTCTAGAGACTGGAAGTTCAAAATTAAGGTGTCAGCAGAGCCGTGCTTCCTCTGCAGGCTCCAGGCAAGACTCCTCCATTGCCTCTTCCAGCTTCTAGTGGCTCCTGGTATCCCTTGGCTTGTGGCAGTGTCACTGCAGTCACTGTGTCCACCTTCACATGGCCATCCTCCCTGGTGTCTTCACACGGCCTTCTCATGAGGACACTGGCTATTGAATGTAGGGGCTCCTGACACAGTGTGATTTCATCTTAACTAATTGCATCTGCAAAGAAACATAAGGTTGCATTCTGAGGCTCCAGGTGGACATGAATTCTGGAGCGGACAGTATTCACCCCAGTACTTACTGTAAGAAGTACAGAGAAGGGGATAATTGAGCCTTTCTGGGTGAGGATCAGAAGCATTCAAGAAAGTTTTAACAGAGCAGGGACTGTGGGGTGTGGGCCTGCAGGCTGGCCAGAAAGGCAAGGGACAGGAGGAGAAACAGGTGGGGCAGAGAGACCCGGGTGGGCAAGAGCGGCGGGGCTGGGGATCTCAGAGGAGAGGCAGGAGGAGGCAGGGGTGGAACTGGGGAAGCGCCAGAGACCGAATCCCAAAGGGCCCATATTGCAGTGAGGAGCAGGGCTTTCCCTTGCAGGCAATGGGGGTTCTTGCCCACCTTGCCCTCTGGCAAACCCCTCTCCCCTCTGGATTCCATTCAGTGGTCACTTTGGGGAACCCATCCCTGCGCAGCAAGAAGGGAGAACCTGTCCTCCCAGATCTCCCAGGGCCCCTTATGCCACCCCCTGTATCTCACTGATCATTCTGCACCACAGTGACTTCATTTCTGGCCTGTCTTCCCCCTACTCTGTGAGCTGCTTGAGGAAGAGCCACCCTGGCTCATCTCTGCATATCTACAGCTGAGCGCAGGTGGGCACATATGACGGCGAGTACTTAAAAACTAGTTTGAGGGCCAGCCAGTAATTTCAAGCAGGGGAGTGACTTTCAAATAGTCAGAACCAATACTCACAACTCCTGAGTTATCCAAAGGGCCTCCAGGAAGCCAGGAAGAACATTCTTTACAAGTGACTTTTTGCACAAAACAGAACTAAGCTTCAGAATCCTACCAGGAAAGCTTGTGTCTGTGAGCCTCCCTACTCCCCGGGACCGGTGTTTCACTACCTCGTGTTTTGTACTGAACCTCACTAAATACCAGCTCGCACTGAGCTGTGCCTTCCGGTTATTCTCCTAGGCAGCTGCACTTGTTCATATCTACACGGACGGGTCTGTGTTGGTCACACATGGAGGCAACGAACTGGGACAAGGCATTCACACCAAAATGCTGCAGGTAAAATAAATAAAATGAAGCCATTAGTCTCGCTATACATTGTTAACATGACTGAAACGTGGGAGTCATCTTTTAGGGTAAATGATGATTCCCCTGCATTCAAACCCTGAAATCTTGACTATTTGGTTGAAAAGCTTCTTGCATATTAAGTAGAATGACTAAGGCGGCAGAAATCCCAGCACATGCAGGTACTCCTGGGGCTTGGCCGGGGCTTAGGGGTGGAGGTGGCTGTGAGTGAAAACACCACCAAGGAGCCCGTGGAGCACTGCAGTGGGTGCTCCCTGCAGGCATAGCAAGAGTAGGAGCTTCTCAGCTTTTCTATTTGTAATGTCTAAATTTCAGACAGCAATGTTAGGTTGCTAGTGTTTTGTTTTGACAAGTAAGGACAAGTATCTCATAAACTGTCATCATCCCACAATTTTAAAGGATATTTAACACACATATAAACACAAAGTAGTAAGAATATAATCTCAGGAGAAAAGAGAAAAAGTCTTTAAATTGAATAAATGTAACTTTATGACAAATTTATTAGATTGTTGTAGTGCACATCTGTAGCTTTAGACTGTTCTCCCCTTATCTCATTTGGAATGCTATGCCTCTCACAGTCCATAAATTTCTGAAAGACTCCTCAGTTCAGGTATCTTTGAGCTCCATCCCCCTCCTGTTCCCCACCTGCCACAGATAAAGGCACCAGACCCAGCTCTGGGCAGTCATAGTTTCCAAACCTAACTAATCCAGGAGGAAGGTACGTGATTCAAGCAAGGCCATCAGAGTCCTTTCCTGGGACCAATGAATAATTGCTGAGAGAAAGGAACTATCTTTCCCCTATGGTTGTTTAGATTCCATGCTGTAGGCCAGGGGTCACCAAAGGCAATTCTGTGCCCGGGGCAAAGCCTGTCTGGTTTGTAAATAACATGGCCATCATAGAAAGAAAAGCAAATGTGAGAGGCTGAGAGAGGACCCTGTTGAGACCAGAAAGCCCCTAGATGCAGACATGCCTGACACTGGCTTCAGATATCCTTCTCGGTTATATGAACCAAGAAATTCCCTTTGGATTTTCATCACCAAGAAACACTAAAATTGTCCCTTTTCCCCCCATTTTGCATCTTTCTGGAGAAACTTAATATTAAATGGCATTTGTCAGAAGATTGGCATTTGGGGCAAGAACAGGTATATAACTGTAGACATCTTGGGAAGGTGTTTTTTGCAAAAACTAAAAGACAACAGCAGCCAAAATAATGCTTTTTTCTTTTTTTTTTTTTCCTTCCTACCTTCCCTTTCATTTCTTTCCTTTAATTTCTTATTCTTTTATTTATTTCTTTTTCTTAGAGGCAAGGTCTCGTTATGTTGCCCAGGCTGGCCTCGAACCCCTGGCCTCAAGTGATCCTCTTGCCTTGCCCTCCCAAAGTGCTGGGATTATGAGTGCTCACCACTTTGCCCGACCTTCATTTCTCCTAGATTAAATATCTTAACTTTCACATGGATTTGCTAGAGAAACTGGAAGGAAAAGAAGAGAAAAGAAAAAAACTGAACAGCAATACTAGAGAAATATAAGCACGTGAGAACAAATAGAAGAAAAGAGGGAGAAAGCTAAAGTTAAGATGGGATGAGGGTACGTAAGAAAGAAGACAGGCCATCCAGGTCATTCCAAGTTCCTCTTATCCTGATATCAATAGATTTCAGAGCAAACTCCGAGTCAGCCCGTCAATCCAATCTCAATCTCTCTCTCTCTCTTTCTTCCTGCCACTGTGGCTGCATCAGTGCCTGAAAATCTCAGCTTGGCCTACTTCCTACACATGTAAAACTTAGAAAAAAGGAAAACTTTAACATCCTAAATGCACTAAATTTGAAAAGAAGAACCACTGTGGAATATTACCAAGAAAATACTTTAAAACTCAACATGGGGCCCTACTAAAAAGCAGTTTTGATGCTTAGAAAGCACATTATTTAGGCTTAAAAGGATATCATGGATATAATTAAAAAATAATTTTTATTATTATTTAAAAAAATAAAGATTCAAATCCTCATGGAAGTCCTTGATGGACTTGAAAACATGTACTTTTCTCGTAGGTGGCCAGCCGTGAATTAAAAATACCCATGAACTACATGCACATCTGTGAAACCAGCACAGCAACTGTGCCTAACACAATCGCCACAGCAGCGTCCATCGGTGCAGATGTCAATGGCAGAGCTGTGCAGGTGACTCCCCTGCTTACCCTTCCCCGGTGTGCTTTTCCCACATCTCTGGTTTTCTTAGCAGAGTACAGGCACAGTGGCTGGCTGCAGAGACGTCACCCATGTCACTCAACATAGTCTTGGGATAACCAAAATGCCAGGAGACTGTATTCGTTTGAATAGGCCAAACTGAAGCCACAAATAGACCCAGAATATCACAGCTCAAACACAACAGAAGTTCCTTTCTTGCACACGTACCAGTCCAGAGGAGTGTTTGGTCATTCAAGCACCCACATTGATGGGGCTCCACCATCTTCGACATGTGGCATTCGAGGTTGCACTGAACATCGTTTGAGTGAGCATGGAGGAGACAGTGTGGAAGACCCTCAGCCAGACCTGGAAGTGATGCAAATCACTTCCCCTCATAATCCATTAGCAGAACCAGTGTCAGGCCACGTCTAACTGCAAGGGAGGTTGGGAAGCCACAGGCCCAGCTGCTGTGGAAGAAGGGGAGAATGGATCTTGGTGAACAAGCAGTCTCTGTTCTTGGGAAACATAGCAAGAAGAAATTTGGGTACCAAGTAATGCAGAGCTGTGCAGGTTTCCCTGGAACAAACACATTCTTGCAGACAGGTGGGCAGACAGGACCGCAGCCAAGGAGATGCTGTGCAATCAAAGTCTTGTCATCAATGGCTTTCCACTAGAGTACTCAGAGCTTGTCACTGTACTTATTTTCTAACTGATGTTTTTAAAAAGTACTAGATTTTCACTATCTCAGAATAGAATCGTGACTTCATAATTCTTAATTCAAATATTAATTGCATGTACTTTTGAGATAATATCTATTTGTCACGTTTCTGTTACAAGCTGTTTGCTTTTTCCATTGGGATGTTGTGGGAGCCACGTGTTCTCAGGACACTGCATTAATGCCACCAAGAAGAACCACTTTCGAATCAATCTGAATTTTGAGGTGATGTCTCTTAGGAGGTCAAAAAGCACACACAGACATCTTTTTGCTCAGAACAAATGTGTAAGAAAACTCAAATGCACAAGATCCAATTTGGGGTAGGATCAAACACAAGAGAAGAACAGCTCAATGTGTATGGGAGTTGTCAGCCCAAAATAAATGTTAATCCATCTTCTAGGGAATTGAATTTTAGGTTTCTGTTTTAAGGATCAGAAACTTTGTGGGTCTAGGTTATGATAAAGTAAATTTCATTATCTTCCTGTTTCACATCCAAAGCCAAGGGCTTCATTGCAGGGGTTTCATGGGTAGATGGATGGACAGAGAGTTGAATATTTCAGACCCAAGGGGATTCTGGCACGTCATTGTTGCAGACTGGAAAGCACAAATTTGAATGAAAATAGAATGTTTATTCTATTTGTTTTAATGGCTGGAAAATACAAAAGAAGGTCTGTAAAACTACAAAAGATGCAGAAAAGAGAGAAGAAGGACCTCAATATTCTAAGAAACAGGATCTGAGAGTAGAAATTCAGCTGAACTCATATTTTCACAGGAAGTGAACCAGGAAGGGAAAAAGCCCAGCAGTAGCCGATACCACCCCCAAAAGCAGGGGCTGTGTTATCTATCATCACCGCGTTCCCAGTGTGTCAGGATCAGGCAGTCCATAACACTTGCTGACCTAATCTACGATCAGTGAATATTCTTTCACACAAATCGTAACCACCAGGCTCTTCTCTAATGTGTCTTCTCTTCTTTAATACTTCAAGAATGCTTGTCAGATCCTTCTGAAACGCCTTGAGCCCATCATTAAGAAAAATCCAGAAGGTACATGGGAGGACTGGGTAAGTGTTCTACCCCATTTGTTCCTAAAATGAGAAAACAACCCACACCTGGGCTAAGAGCGTGCCACGGTAGTGCACAGCCACCCTATGTAGAGACAGTTCCTCTGAGTGTCACAGGGATGGAGCATGCCCCATGTTGAGTGGATTTCTGCAAAAGGGCAGGATCTCCAACAGCTGAGAAGGCTACTCCAGGATGTATACCAGGTATGTATGGAGAGAGCGCATGGGAAACAGCAGCCACTGGGAGGAGGAATGGAAGTGTATGAAGAATACACAGAGGTCTTACCCACTCTGCTAAGCCCTCCTAAGCCACACAAAGAAAAATTTTTTTAAAGATGCTGGGTAGGGAGGAGGAAAACTAAAAGGCCTAGTTGCTATTGAATATGTCTCAAGGGAAATTATTTACTTAATCCAATTGTACAATATCCTATACATTTTTTTCATTAGAATAATTATCTCACACTTACACACACTTACTATAAAGTTCTAACATTTAGAAATAAAGCCCCAAATACCTTGTGCACTAAGTCTCTATGTCATGGATGTGTGTCAGGACTCTATTTTATATTTGTTCAATCCAGACTTTTAAACTCGATCAGAAGGAAATTGTCAGTGTGCCAGCTGAAGAAAAATAATATTATGATGTGTTCTATTATTGGTACCAAAGCACCAGCAACAAGGATAAGATGTCAATTTTATATAGAACATTTTCATTTTTACCTATCAGATCGTATATTTATTTCATTTTAACTAAATATGCCCATTCTGCAGATAGAAGCTGCATTTGAACAAAGAATCAGTCTCTCAGCCACTGGATACTTCAGGTAAAAATCACAATAATGTATTGATCCCAGCATTCTGGGATCCTCCTGAGGTGGGAGGATCACTTGAGCTCAGGAGTTCGAGACCAGCCTGAGCAAGAGCGAAACCAAAAATAGAAAAAAATCAGCCAGGCATGGTGGCACATGCCTGTAGTCCCAGCTACTCGGGAGGCTGAGGCAGAAGGGTCACTTGAGCCCTGGAGTTGGAGGTTGCAGTGAGGTACAATGATGCCATTGCACTCTACCCAGGCTGACAGAGTAAGACTCTGTCTCAAGAAAAAATAAATAAATAAAAAAACAATGTGTTGACTTAACTGAGAAAATATGAGGTAGCCCGATCACTCTGAGCCTCAGTTCCCTCATTTGTAAAACAAGTTTCTATTATGAGACTGCTGAGGTCTCTTCCAGGCCCCAAACTCTATGATTTCACATAGGCTTTTCAGTTATGTCCAAAGAAACATTAAATAATAAAAATACCTCTATTGGGTTAAAAAAAAAAAACCACTTTGACTTACAACATCTAATCATTATTTACTACTTTTTATTGTAAGTAGTCAAAGGATATTATCATTAGAAATCACTTGCATCTCAATTTTACAAATCTCCCTGCCTTTACCACAAAACCTGTCTATGTTGGAGGTCCTTGCTGGGTAGGACGGCAATCAGCAGTCATCACTTAGGCGGTGTCAGTCCGAGGGAGGCCCTCAGGAAATGAATCACAGAGAGAAAAGCTGTCAAATTCAAGATGCATGTGAAATTAGTTTTACAATCTAATGAAACAAGCCTCCCAACAACATTCACACACACACAAAAACACACACACACACACACACACACACACAGCACTAAAGTAAATCATCATGAAGAAAGAAAGAAAGAAGGAGGTAACAGCCCAGCCCCGTGCCCTGTACATAAGTTCTAAATTCCTGAGTTCGGTTACCCAAGAAGAGAGCAAACCAGCCCTCTGTCTGAATGCATCTTCCATTATAAATTAATGCATTGAATTACCAGCTCTGAATTGTTTACCAGACCTGAATTTCCATCAGCTCCCTGTTCATTTGGCTACCTGTGGGGTCCCTCTGGGAACACTGACGAAAACCAATTGAGGTTCTCAATGATCAGGCAGGGCCAAAGCTCAAACTGGGGTTGACCCTCAAGATACAGGCACACTGTGAGGTCCAGGCCCAGTCTGCTGGCTTCTCCCTCTCTTTGACATCCTAACTGCAGCACAAGGAGTATCCTCTTTTTTTCCCCTTAATTTTAATGAGTATCCTCTTTAAAATGGAGGCAAATGATAACCAGCTAGGTTGTAAATTCAAAGTAGCGTTTAAATGAGCTTAAAAGGCAATTAAAATGAACACCAATCAAATGAATTGCTATCATACAACTTCGGTAATTTTTGCAATGACTCAACATTGTTTGCACCCCACCTCACCAGCTAAAGGGCTTTCTTTCTTGCCTCAGGGGCTACAAAGCCTTCATGGACTGGGACAAGGGAGAGGGAGACCCGTTTCCATACTATGTCTATGGCGCCGCCTGTTCCGAGGTTGAAATTGACTGCCTGACGGGGGCTCACAAGGTAAGTCCAGTCGAACTCTCCGCTTGGCAACTTAAAACAGCAACAACAAAAGTGTGTTGTACAGTAAGTAGCCCAATTTCATCATGTAATGCCCATACAACAAGAGCAAGATCCTTTCAATTCCACAGGAGTATCCAGAGATCTGGCCTTATCCCGAATTTCCTCTTAAAAAGACAATGTAGTGGTCAAGAAGGGATTGCCCATAACAGCCTAAAATGTATTGAATTTCTTAGTTTAATTCAGACAACAAAATCATTTTCCAAAGTTTTTCCCGGGAAAGATTCTATTCCTAAAAGAAGGATAGGACAAGTTATCTAATCTAAAGGAATAGGTAATTTAGTAGTCTTCAGCAAACATTTTGAAAGCCTGTAATTAATGTGCTAATGTTAAAAGTCAATTATTCCAAGGGTACTACTGACCCCTAAAGAAATAGATTTGGTGGGGGAGAGGTGTGAAAACAATTTTTGTGTTTGCTAGGTAATTGAATATCCAAGAAAACAATTATTGGAAGCAGAGAATCATCCTCTTTTTTTCTTTTTTTTAGAGACAAGATCTCTCTCTCTCTCTGTTGCTCAGGCTGGAGTGTAGTGGCCCAATCATAGCTCACTGTAGCCTCAAACTCCTGGGATCAAGGGATTCTCCTGCCTCAGCCTCCCAAGTAGCTGGGGGGACCACAAGCATGCACCAGCTTTTTTTTTTTTTAATTTTTGTAGAGATGGGAACTTGTTGTTGCCCAAGCTGGTCTCGAACTCCTAGCCTCAAGTGATCCCCTGACTTCGGTCTCCCAAAGCACTGGGATTACAGGTGTGAGCTACCACACCAGCCAGGAGTCAGATTTAACCCCAAGTTAACTACTTGCACCATAGAGGATAAATCCATGAATATACCCCAGGTACCATTCTGGGAACAGAGAGATTACTGAAACCTCAAATATAGGATAACCCAAAGTATAGTAAATTGTTAGGAAGTTTACATGATGCACCAATGATACATCTAAATTCCATATACAAATTATTACAACATCACCTTGAGTCACCTTGCCCCAAAATATAAATGGTCAATTTGTATAGCTACAGATTTAGAAAATTAAAATACAGAACAGCCAGTTAAATCTGAATTTCAGATAAACAACAAATAATTTTCTGGTATAAAATGTCCCATGCAATATTTGGGACATACTTACTTTATCTTGTCAATTCTACCTGAGGAACTCAGTATAAATCTCTCAAGAAACTAACCTCATGGGACTCCTCCTTAATGTATGGTGCCAGAAAAGTTAAAATCTGGTCTTTTCTGTGCCTTCCAGTTTACATTTATGATTTAAGGTTCTATAATTTCAGTATCATTTTGATCCCTCAGAATAGTTTATTCCTTAAAGAGATAAAACATCTTTTAATTAAAAGGAGAAATCAGAGAAACTGAGTGGCAGGCCTATTGCTGCTGGCTGCTTGTGTTTGGTGAACCAAGCGCTGTAGATTCAGCGTGAGTGCACGGCCATCTCTCTCCACTGCCCAGCACCCGGAATGCCAAACATAGCAGGCCCACTCTGAGGTGTGTCCAGCCTCCCTCCCTGTCCCGGTTGAAGGTGGATCAAGGCCAGTCCCAATGCCCAGAGTAGGTTGTCTGGGAGGCCAAGGTTTGAGCCAAGAGAGAATTGCCAAATCCAAAGGGCTGGATAGAAAGTAGGAGCCAAAGTAACAGGACTGATGATGTTATCAGAACAAGCCCTGGAAAATGTGGCAGAAGGAAAGCCCAGAGATATTCCTAAGATAGACCACAGGCATGTAGGGGCCTTCTGGGGCTCCCTAGCAACCTGCATGCACATGCCCGGTGCAAACAGAAGGGCCAGATTTGTGTGATGTTTCTCAGAAGAGGAAGTAGATGAGCAGAGTCAAAGGTGGTCACAACTTTTGCCCTAATACCTCCCACGATCTTACAAATCCTCGGACTCACGAATGCCAGTGTGGCTATATGATTTTCTCAGAAAAAAGGGCAACAATACCACCTGCATCAGATCATCATGAAAAATAGATGAGCTCATGAATTATATTCAAACAACAAATCCAGGTTGAGAATCAGATGAAAAACCAGGCACAACAATTATTTACCAAGTGACTCACTCAGACACACCAACATGTCATGGACTTTGGAGTCACTTAAAAGGAGTCAAAATCATGAATGCAAAAGACTTTCCAGGGTCGTTGACAGTCCTAGCACTAAATCTAAAGAGCCTAGCAGATGTCTTACCAGCTCTACTGTTGATGAGGTTCAATAAGTGTTAACTGGCCGGGCACAGTGGCTCACGCCTGTAATCCTAGCACTCTGGGAGGCCGAGGTGGGAGGATCGCTCAAGATCAGGAGTTCAAAATTAGCATGAGCAAGAGCAAGACCCATCTCTACTAAAAATAGAAAGAAATTAATTGGCCAACTAAAAAAATATATATAGAAAAAATTAGCCTGGCATGGTGGTGCATGCCTGTAGTCCCAGCTACTCAGGAGGCTGAGGCAGGAGGATCACTTGAGCCCAGGAGTTTGAGGTTGCTGTGAGCTAGGCTGATGCCACAACACTCTAGCCTGGGCAACAGAGTAAGACTCTGTCTCACAAAAAAAATAATAATAATAAGTGTTAACTGTTATCGGGACCAAATCACTATAGACTGTTATTTAACCAGCAGGAGTTCTAGAATAACTGGACACCATTTGAATAAACCTGAAAATAATACTTTTTAACTCAAATATTTATGGTGAGGTAATTTTTGTGTTGGGCAGAAAATCAGAACAGACATCGTCATGGATGCATGTTGCAGCCTAAATCCAGCCATCGATATCGGGCAGGTAGGTGCTGGCCCACTCAGGTGGATGCTCCTTCCTAAGGGTGATTTTGGTGTAGGTAAAGGCCTTCTAAAAAGGATACAATGTCACAAAGCTTGAAATTGTCCTCCTTCAGATTGAAGGATCGTTTATTCAGGGGATGGGCCTTTATACCACTGAAGAACTGAAATATTCCCCAGAAGGTGTCCTGTATTCTCGGAGCCCAGATGAGTACAAAATACCAACCATCACCGATGTCCCGGAGGAGTTCAATGTCTCCTTGTTGCCATCGTCACAAATCCCACTAACCATCTATTCATCTAAGGTAAGCACCCAAACCTACTACTGCACAATGTAATGGGTTGAGCAGCAGCAAGGAAAATGAAAGTAGGTGGACAAAACAATAAATAAATGTCAACTGTTAACAGGACCAAATCACTATAGACTGTTAGAATTTGGAGATGAATCACCTAGAGAAAACTGAAATTCAGAGAAGATAAATGATCCACTCAATGGCAACCATGGACCAAAGATGTTAATAATTTCCTCTTTCACTGAAAACTCTAAAATTCAGCAAAAATCTTTGCCTTCTTGATAGAATAACACTTTCACTTAAGACACTTAAGACTACAGTGTTAAACAGGATTGAAGGCATGATGCCACAGAGATCTCAGAAAGCAGTGGCAGTGTGGACAGAACCCTGGACGGAGGCCTCGGAAGACCTGGCTTCTGGCTCCAGCCCCACCCCTCCCTGCAGTCTTAGGCAAATTACTCACCTCTGAAGGGCTCAAGAGTCTCAGCCACACCCAGAAATGAATCTAGAGCAGTAGGTCTCAACATGCCCCTCCCTCCCGGAGAACATTTGGCAATGTCTGGACATTTCTGGTGGTCATATTGTGTGTGTGGGAGGGGGGGTGACGCGGAGAGAGCAAGGGATGTTACCACTACTGGGTAGAGGCCAGGGATGCAGCTAAACAGTCTTCAATGCGCAAAGAAGCCCCCACAGCAAAGAATCACCTTGCGCAAAATGTCAGTAGCATCAGAAAGCAAAGACATCGACCCTTAGTAATTGCTAAAGTAATGAAACTGCAATTAAAATAAAGGTCAGTATTTGTTTGCGTCTCTGCATGCAGGTTACGTGAAAACCACGTGCAGTAAAAACTTTATCTAGGTGTGAAATGTATTGTGAAAGTTTTCTTTAAAATCTTTTGGGAGATTTCTCACTAGTACCCAAAAATAAAGAAAGAGTCCATATACATCTGCAAGAATTTCATCATTTCCAAACTTCCACTTTCAGTGCAAGGGCATCCTCTAGACGTATGGTGGTGAGGTCAGGGTAAACTGGAAAGGAAGGACAAATGATGGGGCCTCTGAACTCTCATTGGACTGGAAATCACTCAAAGGGGAAAAGGCAGCTCAGAGCCTACAGGGAACAGCTTTCAAGGCACCAAGAGTAACAGGCAGATGGGACCCTTGAGTCCTTGTGGTTGTGGCCAGCCACCCATGGGGCAGACCCTCAGCAAGATCGCAGGTTGCAGATGCCCCACGAAGTACACTGTGTAACAACAGCAGGGAGCTACCAGGTGCCAGGAGCTGTGCTTAGAAGCTTCTGCACTTTCTGACCCTCACAACACCCGCAAAAGTAGGTATCATTGTGCACACTTCACAAGGAAACAGAGGCTTAGAGAGATGATCCCACTTACTGAGAGGAACATAGGGAGTAAGGGCCAGGATTCAGATTTGCTCTTTCTAGCTCAGGGGTTACAAATTGGTGGCCCACTGGCTCAATCTAGCCTGAAGATGTATTTTCTTTGGCCTACACAGTGTTTTTGAAAGTCAAGGAATTTTACATTAAAATAGAAATATCTGAATTATCTTGAAAATTTGGATGGTCTGATCATTTTGGCTGCATTCCTAGAAGGCAACAATTAAAACCAAAGAACAGCTGCCCCTTCTAGATAGGACATGGAGTATCTCTAATTCACCATAGTCCCCACTACTCCTTAGTGTCCTTCATCTGCCTACATCACTCATTTACAATATCTGTCTATTCCTTGCAGATGATGGGTTTTCAACCTTTCATCTGGTATCAAAGTCTGTACTCTTTCTTCTAGAGTACCCTGTCACTCCTGACCCTGGAGTCATAATGAATCATTTTTCTCTCTGCTGATGAAGCCAGCCAATTCAATCCACTGAATGTTCTTTACTAAATAGGGGACCCTCCCCTCACCACACCAAGACACACATGCACACACACACACACACACACACACACACACATCTTTCCTATAGAACAAAGATTTAACCCAGACAGTATTAAAGATCTGGGAAGTTCAGATGATATAGGGATTTGTTTAAAGATAATTCAAGCTTAGTTTGGTCAGTAAGTCACTCAACAAACATTTATTGAGAACCTTTAATGTGCAAGACACTGTGCCATGAGTTGTGGATACTATAGTGAACAAGATCAGGCCTGCCCTCTAGTAGCTTGTGGTCTAGTATGGAAGCTTCTGAAACCAATGTGCTTTCTTGCAGGGCCTTGGGGAGTCTGGGATGTTCCTGGGGTCATCTGTGTTTTTTGCCATCGCTGATGCTGTGGCCACAGTACGCACAGAAAGAGACCTAGCCGAGAACTTCACAGTGCAGAGCCCAGCAACGCCAGAACGGGTTCGAATGGCTTGTGCAGATCGGTTCACAGAAATGGTATGGAATTATTGTTTATTTTCCTAAAAGGTGATTTTTCTATTCCCTGTTTGCTAGACCTCTTGGGTAAATTTATAACCTAACCTGTGTCTCTAGCTAATCAAATATAAAATAATTAAAACAAACCACACAAATATACCTTGTATACAGGTAGTAATTTCAACTTTTTAAAAATCATTTCCCCATGTGTTGTTTGATTTGACTATCTCAGCAACCCTGAAGTATCATCCATGCTTCCAAAACTAATAGCTCAATGGGAAGCAAATTGTGGTAAGTTTTCCCTCCCTCTACCCTACCTAATCTGTCCTGCCCTTGGACAAAAACAGACACACACACAAATCCATGTGTCACCTAGCCGTATTTGATGTTACTGTCCATGTTCCCTATACAAAGATCACACACAGACTGCCCATCATTTAGAAATAAGGTGATCCCACTGACAGCCGCTGCCTTTCCACTTCACTCCCCTTCATGCCAATGCCTCCGAGCCCAGAGAGAGAGGACTAGTACAGTTGGGCACACACGTGGCAATCCCAACTTGCTGAATGTTATAGATAAGCAACCTTCCAGAGGTCATTGAGTCCAGCCTTTGCCAATTTCCTAAAAGCATCCTAATTTAAATATTAAATGATAATAGCAGCTAACATTGCCTGGGCACTAAACATCTTACACATATTATCTCATTAGTCATTATTGCAACTCTATTGGGTCACTACTCCTAGTTTTCTCATTGTACTGTTGAGAAAACTGAGGTGTAATGACTTGCCCAAGATCACACAGCTAGCAAGTGGGGGTTAAGATTCAACATCTGGCTTTGCTATAGTATACTGCCTCCCAGAGAGAAAAGAATTGATTCTCCACTTCCTAAAAGGAAATTTATGTTTTCAAATTTTTATTAAAAGAAGCCCAGGTATTAACTGACCTCTTCAAAATAGCCAGCCATACGGTGAAAAATAATATAGGAATGTTGATTAAAAGGAAGTGTTATAATTATCCATTTCCTTCCCCTACACGATCCGTGCCTCTTTCCATCTCCAAATTTAACTCAACAATATTTCTTGTACTCCAACAAAACCAATTACCCTGTGATTTCCCTCTAAGTCTTCTCCTAGTCATTGGTTCTGACACTCCTCTGAGTCCATTGTCCACAGCAACTAAACAATCACCTGCCTCTGGTCAGTTGTTCCTCAGACGGGCAGGGCAGGGGACTGCTCCCTCCACTCCAGGAACTCCTTTGTGCTGACTTTGGCCTGGAGGGCCATCGTCTGCCCACCCCCAAGCATGCTCGTGGCACAGTCACTGTGGAATCATGTCATCTCATACCCCAGAAGCAAAAGCATAGGCATGTCTCACCTTTAAAAAAATGTTCTCACTCACATTTTGCAATAATTAATATCCTTTACTGGAATGGGGCAGATTAGGGAAACTAAAAAACAGAACACAGCAAAAAGATTCTTCTAATTTTTTTTTCTTGCCCGGGGTTAATGTTTTCAGTCTTGCAATGGCTTGGCTCCTGAAAAGAATTCCTTCATTTCCAAGATTTCAGGCTGTTTTTTAATAGCGTGGTTGTCTGGCAAAGTTTCTCTTCCACATGCAATGGTAAGAAGTGACTCATTTGATTTCGTTTGCGATTTGCGACTCCGACCCTCGCCGACCTGGTCCACGTGACCAGACCATATTTTCTCCCAAGTCTGATGGTTGCTGGAAAAGACTAATTTAATATGATTTCACGGATATAAATCATCTACTAGTTTGTACATCCATCAGTCAAATGCTCAGAGCCAATGCGAGAATAACCTCTCACTTTCTGCAATACTCATGCATGGATACATGGTTTCTAAATATTAGATCATGTTACAATCTATATTTGACATTTTAAAGTTCATTTTAATAAAATGTGTTACATTATGTCTTTATAAAAGTAACATGTGTCCATTATGAGAAAATTAGAAAATACTGAAAATAATAAGATGAAAGTTAAAATCATCCATAATCCTACCAACCAGAACTATAGCCATTTTGGATATGTGTGTTTGTGTGTAAAAACATATATTCATATATGTTTGTATGTACAATATACCTTATTTATATACTCATTTTATAAAATTGGTTCATCCCTGACATAAAAGCTTGAAAAGATTTGAACAGTACAATTGAGAGTGACTCTGTCGGGCCTTCACTCACAGGAAATCTGGGTTGGGAAGATACTTTTTCCATGAAACCTCTCTCAAAAAATAGCTGCTTAAATCCAAAAAGAAAATACCTGGCCAAACTCATTTATCCTACACACTCACAATCTTCATTTGTAGCCACTGGAATAAATTTGAGGGGTGGGGGCAGGGTAGAATGTTTGACTTCTTAATAGTAGGCCCTTTGTTGTTATATTAAGGCCACTTTAGACCACGTGGAGAGTGATCATTTACCCTTCACACCCAGCCTGACTCACACTATCCTTAGCCATTCCACTGACCTCACTGACACAATGAGAAGACAGCCCTCTTCAAATCCTTGACACGACTTCAATGATCCACACGTTACTTTGTTCTGGCCCCCAGATCCCTTCTCCTCAGCTGGTCCCCAAAAGAGAGGGGACAACCAGAAGCCAGCCTTGAGGGAGGCCTCCCAAGGAGAGCAGAGAGGAGGAAGTCCTGACGCTTAGTTTAACAAAGAAGCCAAGAAACACACAAAATACAGATTCTTCTGCTATACCTGTTGCAGGAGATGGCAATACTCCTCCACCCATATAAGAACAAACAAGAAACCTAGGAATCCTCCTGGCGTTTCTCTCCCTTATACTCAGTAGCCAGCCCTTCACCACGTCCTATTCATTTTTACCTCCTAACGCTCTCTTGACCACTCCGTGTCCTCCATTCTTAACCACTGTGCTCTTCATTCATTCAACAAGCATATGTTGAACGTCTGATGTGTGCCAGGCTTTGTTCTACAGAGCAATGAATGCGACATAGCAGTGAATGAAACAGAGACCCCTGCCACGGTGGAGTTACTTCCTAGTGACCCCCAGTCCAACTACCATCTCTCTAGCCTGGGTCAAAGTAGCCTCCTGACTGGTCACCCTGTTCCCCCAGCAGCAGAGACTTGTGATATGACAAAGCTGACTGTGTCACTCCAGCACACACAAAGGCAAAAAGCTCCCCTTTGCTCTTCGGATAGATAAAACTTCTTAACTTGCTCGACCAAGCCTACAAACACTCAGAGTCTGGCACAAAGGGCCCCACCCACCTCTACAGCCACATGTGGTACCCCACCCAGCTACCCTTGCCGCCTTCTGTCATTTCTCATTCCTCGTATCAAAAACGGAGTTGCTCGCTTCTGCTACAGGGCCTCTGCCATGCTCTTCCCTCTGCTTGGAACCATCTTCCTTTCTTCAGCTGGTTAACCTCTACTCATCTTTCATATTTTACTCGAATCTAACAAGTTAATTTGATGCCTTCCTTTCTGCAGAGCTTGAGGCACAGGGAGGATAGTGGTGAGTCAGACTCACAGGTCTCTTTTCTTAAAGCATTTACAGTCTAGCAGGAGAGAAAGACAAACAATGAATTATAAGTGCTTGGCTGACCCTGGGTTATCCCAGCAAGTCAACAGAACAAAAGTTTTCTAACTTGGCCTTAATCTTTTCCTAAAGTCAGAGGAGTCAGATGGGGTCCCAGCGTTGGTCACTCATCATGCAACTGTTGATTCAGCTAATGTATTTATGGAGCACCTTCCCAGCACCAGGCACTGCTGGGGAACCAGAGAAACAGTAGTGAGCAAGACAATCTCTGCCGGCACGGAGCTTACATTCTGTTGGGAAAGCCAGACAGTAAACAAGTAAACAAACACACAATATAATTGCAGGTGGTGATGAATGCCATGAAGCAAAATAGAAAAGTAGGGGGCTAGAATGTGATGGAGAGATTGTCTTAGACTACTTTAGATAGTTTGTTAGAGAAGTTCTCTCTGGGGATTTTCACATTTGAGCCAAGGCCTGAGTGAAATGAGGGAGCAAGCACAAAGCCGGTAATGGTGCATTCCAGGCAGAGAGTAGCTAGTGCAAAGGCCCTGCGGCCGTTTCAACAGATCCAAAGTAGCCAGGGACCAAGTCGCCCTCAGAAGTGGCCTTCTTCTTAAGTGTCTGACTTGCCTCTCTAGTAGAAAAAAACCTCACAATTGTTGTTCTCCCTGGCAGAGAGATAAAAGAAATAGAAACTTGTGGCCACACTACTTATCTTCATATCAGAAGGATGAACCTAGACAGTTCTTCCAAACAGCAGCTTTCCTGGCAACTAGCCTCTGTCACATTCCAGGTCTACTTCTTCAGATCTTTAGAAAGTACAATTATTCATTCATCACCTTAGGAACCACAGCAGGCCTACTGAAGTTCTTATAGCCTGGCTGATCACACAGGCCAATCTCTTTAAAGCAATCTCTTCTGCTTCTTTAAATCTCTCTTGGAACAAATCTGAGCTCCTATCAGAATTGACATTTTTATTTATTTATTTGTTTGTTTAAAGACAGAGTCTCGCTCTGTTGCCCAGGCTAGAGTGCCATGGCATCAGCCTAGCTCACAGCAACCTCAAACTCCTCGGCTCAAGCGATCCTCCTGCCTCAGCCTCCCAAGTAGCTGGGACTGCAGGTGCTTGCCACCACGCCCAGCTAATTTCTTTCTATTTTTAGTAGAGATAGGGTCTTGCTCTTGCTCAGACTGGTCTTAAACTCAAGCAATCCTCCCGCCTCGGCCTCCCAGAGTGCTAGGATTACAGGCATGAGCCACCGCACCCAGCCTAGAATTGACATTTTTAAATACATTTGATCAACCTACAACATAGGTATTAGTTGAAATATATGATGACTCACACTGGTATGTGATGCTGTACTATGCAAAAAATACATAAATTTTTTGAGAACCATGGATACTAACACTCTCTGTATTTGGCCTTTGAACACTGTTGTCAAAACACAATTTGTTCTGATGAGTAAAAAGTTCAGGGGGTCAGAATGTCTGAGGACTAGAACATGAATATTGAAAAGTTCAAAACCTCCTCTTTTAATAACCTCTTTATAGCCATAAGGCAAATAACAGCCCTCCTGGATCTATTTCTTAAACACAAATAATGGTAAAACACTCAGTACTTTTCCCTTGGAATTAAATAAAATAATGCATGTAAAAATACTATGTAAATATGAGTCACTCTGCAAATATTAGAGTTAAGGTCATCACCAAAAACCCATAAGTGTTAATGACCTTCTTCAAAATATGCCTCTCCCAAAGGGCTTAAAAAGTGTTTCCACATTAAGTCAAGCTGACCTGCCAAGGGCAGAATAAACAATAACCCTTATGACAAGCAGCCTCATTTTCATGGGTAAATTGGCTTCACCAACAGGCAGGCATTGGTAAGAAACTTAAGGCATTTTTGTTACAAAAAAATCCTACTGTTTGAATGAGCATTTACTACATCAAAAGGTTTTTTTTATATGTTTGGGTTTGGTTAACTTGGTCACAGAGCTGCTGACTGCTGTTTTTACACATAGGCTGTTTCTCAGGTGGTGAATTTCTGGTGAAAACAGTGTTGCTGGTGAAGGTTTCTGCTCAGAGCCCAACAGGGCAGCCTTGCTCAGCCAGACAGGGCCAGAAACATCATCTCTATGTAATTTCCTTTTTGGTGATGGGAAAAAGAAAAAAAAATGTTATTTCTTGGAAAATGTGTTTTGTACAGTCACTTAAAATTCCACGAGAAAAAAAAAAGTAAATTTTCCTTAAAAATATACAGAGATACATAATTAACACTTT
>CAUYRT010103713.1:0-21708 GCA_963574885.1 Lepilemur ruficaudatus
CAAGTAAGTGATTTTTTGTTTTGGATCTTTTCTTAAAAGTACTTCAAAGGAACTATTCATCTAGATGTTTTAATTTTGTTATGACATTAATATTAAGTTGAAATGTTAATTTGAAATAAAATTTGAAATTTTTAAATGCTATGTCGCGCCTCCCTCGCCAGCAAGGAAGACACGGCACAGGAGTTCTTCTGACAGTGCTTTATTGGGGTTCCCACTTATCTTACATGCTGCGGAAGACCCGGAATGAGGAAAGACACTCCCTTATATACTCTTAGCAAAACAGGAAATGTGCCACGTCATGGGCAGGGTGCAGCGCATGCGCAGGGCTTGTTTACCATCGGTCTGGCTGGGTGCGGCGCCGGAAATAGGCGCCATCTTGGGATAGGCCTTAACGGCCCCCCACACTGTATGCCAAATGGTAAGCATTTCTTGGTATAGATGTGAGATCTCTTTAATAATCATAATAGTGCATCAAGAAGACTAGCATTTCAGGCATAAAGAATTAAACCAACATTTAATTATCATTTGTGAGTTATCAGTTTATGATTATATGCAGATATTCCAAAGACAAATATAAATTTGTATTTGCCTTCAGAACCTGCCATGCATTTCTTTAAAAACATTCAGTGAAATCTTTGTCAAATCTTTATCATTTGAGAATGGATATGGTTTTTGGAAATAATCAGGGGTTATTTGTGGCAAAATTTAGTGAGTAAGTTTATGTTTGAAAATTTTTATTAAAAATAACTGTGACTGTAATGTAATAAAAAGGTTTTTAAATTTTTCTTCAGAAGTTAGTTTGAAAGAAGTTTCCAAAGTGTAATTCCAGACATACATTGAGCAATGATACCATCCATAAATAGGTCAACTTATATCTTCTCACTTCACTCAAATGAAAGCTTTATGACAGCATGGATTTTGTTTTTGTTTACTCTTTTTTCCCATGACCTAGAAAATTTATGGCATCTATAAATATTGTATGTATGAAATTATATTTCAATAAATATTGTTGGAATCGAGTGAACTTCTTAGAGTAGAAACTTTAGAAGGAAACATCTTTTGCATATAGAAATTACTATATATGTATATACTGATTTAAATTATAGAGAACATTTTAAGATCTATTTAAATATTTAATAAATGTTTATTGAATGTGAACCAGAATCATGTTCCATCTCAATAAGACCCCACAAGATGGTCATTTAATAGTATAGTGGTCCCTTGGTATATACAGGGATTGGTTCCAGCATCTCCCACATTGCATATTACCAAATCTGTGCTTAATCAAGGCCCATAGTTGGCCTTGTGGTACCCATGGTTATGAAAAGTCAGCCCTTTGTATATGCAGGTTTCACACCTTCCCCTGCCCTTGTATTTTCAATTTGTGTGGTTGAAAAAAAGCCAAGTATAAATGGACATGTGCAGTTCAAACCCATGTTGTTCAAGGGTCAACTGTAGTAGCAACTATTAAAGTTGCTTGTTGTTCTGAATAGAAGAAGGTTTAATTGAGTGCTCAAGTTCTTAGTCCAAAGTTTCTCTTTCAAGACACAAAGTACCTGTTAACCATTTTAAAATTCAGATTTATAAGACTTCTTTTATATTATGTTGAATATATTAACATCTGTATGTATTTTCTTTATCATGTACCTGTTTGTAGGTGTATGCTTGCCAGCATTGCCAAGTGGCAAAAAATACAGTTATTCTAGCACCTAAACAGCATATTCTCAAGGTGGAAAATCCATGGAGTACAGTTACTGTTGATCTGATGGGACCTTTTCATACAAGCAACAAAAGTCACGTATATGCTATAATCATGACAGATTTGTTTACAAAATGGGTTATGATTTTGCCTCTGTGTGATGTTTCAGCATCAGAGATTTCTAAAGCTATTATCAATATATTTTTCTTATATGGACCTCCTCAGCAAATAATAATGGACCAAAGAGATGAATTCATTCAACAGGTAAGACAAACTACTTAGGTCTAGGAGCATGTCTTATTCCCTTTCATTGTCTAACACACCATGCCATTTGTGTTATATTACAGAGTGCTTAATAAATTCAGATAAATTGCTACAGGTATAGAGGTATGATATTGTATACTACAAGGGTTGTTGGATTGGAAATTAGTACATCAGGAATTTAGTACTTATAGTGCCACTAAGTAATTGTAAAGCTATCTTCAGTTTTCTTCAAACTAAAATGAAAAGATTGCACCAAATAATATTTGTTTACTTGTAGCATAAAAATCCTATTGTTGACAGGTAAAGGGAGATTTGAATAAATGGAAAAATACATCATGTTTCAATATTGAAAAGTTTTTTTTCCCATTGCCCTGGACTTTTTTTCCGATCAACATTAACCTGCAAAAATAAGTAGGCAAAAATACATAATGAAAATTTTAAAAAGAAATATAGTAACTACTAGACTTAAGGTATATTTCAAAATGGTTACAATTGACAGGATACTGGTATAAAAAAAAATCAGAGGTAGCCAGACTTTCTTGGTTCAAAACACCTTTGATGGCTCAGTCCAAAAGAAATACCTAAAGTTATATTTATTAATCAGTTAGGACCGGTGTGAGGGGTCCTTAAGATTATTCTCAGGTTCCATGATTCATCAGGAGAACTCAGTGTATAGTCATACTCTTGGCTAAGATTTATTCAGTGAAAGGATATAAAGCAGAATCAGCAAAGAGAAAAGGCTCATTTGGGAAAAGACTAAGGGAAACCAGGTACAAGCTTCCACGATCTCCTCTCCCAGTGAAGTTACACAGGAAATGTTTAATTCCCACAGCAGTGAATTGTGACAATACATGGAATGTTGTCTACCAGGAAAGCTTATTAGAGGCTCAGTGCCTAGGGTTTTTATTGGGGGCTGGATATATAAGCACTCTCTGCCTGGCATGTACCAAAATTCCAGACTCTATGAAGGAAAGAAGGTGTTGGCTTTCTAATCAAAACCTACATTCCTAGACACTAGCCAAGGGCCAACTTTGTAAGTAAGCCTTTCAAAGAATATAGCAGTCTCAGATCTACTTTGTTAATCTACCCTAGTAGTAGTTAACCCTACTTAAATGATACATTAACTCTTTTCTACACAAGTTCATCCAAACTTAGTGTTTATGTCCTAACCACTTGGTAGCCATTTAAAAAATAATACTCATACATTGAAAGAAAAAATATTTTTATTTCATTCTTAAATTAAACACAATTATGTGCTAATGGATTGTGTGTACCTTTGACCACTGCCTAACATCTCAAATCTTAGAATCATATTGTATACTGCCACCCTTGTTTGCTATTTGACATCAGTTTTTACATAGTAATTGATTTTTATCACAGCATCTCCTGAAAAAAAGAAAACAAACAACAGTTCTATAAAGATATGATGTCATTGAAAGGACTGTAACCTGATCCAGTGTTGAAACTGAACTATCTTAAGCTAGTAGTTTTCATGGTGTTTGATAGGTGTTAAGAGAGCAGTTTGGCACAGAGTTTAACAGTGATTAAAATGAAAACACAGGCATCACAAATGAGTAGGGTAGGATTATAGAATAAATTTAATTAACAGGTAATAATTTTCTAATTGTTCTTATTTCTATAGTACGATTTTAGAATTTAATACCACAGACTAAAATTATTTTCAGGTAAACTAAGGAATTTTTATTTTTTTAACTGAAAGAGAAAAATCAGATATTAAACTTTTTAAAAAATCTCTAGGGATGGAGATCACATGCTCAGATTAGGACCAGTGGTAGGAAATTGGCCATCAACATTAAAAATTATCAAGAATATTCTTTGAAATATTAATTTACTTCCATCTATATTAATGAAGAGCCTTACCTTAAGTGCATATAGTGCTTCAAGACATTAGCTAATGGTAGCCAGCAGTTTTTCTAGGCATGTTTAAAGTCATGTGATAACCAATTAAAGACTTTGAAAATTTTACTAAAGGTAATAATAAATGTTTATAAGCTCTTTTGTGAGATTTCTTAATAACAAAAAAAAACCACATATGACTGGGAAAACTTGTTCTTTTTGCTGTGAGTGAAATGTCTTAAATATTACACAATGCATAATCATGACAAAATAAAATGTATTCTTTTGTTAGTAAATACACAGAAAACACTGCCAAAGATTAGAACATAATATACAATGTGAAAGGTTTATTATACAGTTGGATAAAAATACAGATATTTCTAATATAGCTTAGAGTATTTGCTAAATTTTTTCAGTAAAATGCACAGAGAACTTTTTGTATACCTCTGAATGAAAGAAAAGAAACATATTCAGTGGGAAAATTACTTTTAAAAGATGTCTTTTAAAAGATGAAACATTTTGAAACGAAGAAGTTGAAGCCTTTTCCAAGGGTTATTTAAAATCATTGCTAAGCAGTTCATATTGAAGCTGACCCAAATGACCTTTTCTCTGGGATTTCTTTCCAATTCCTTTTAAATTAATGATAGGCAGCCTGAATTTGTGTGTGTGTGTGTGTGTGTGTGTGTGTGTGTTTGTGTGTATCAGCTAGGAATTGTATTCAGCTGCAAGTAACAGAAGTCCTCTCCCTCCCCCAATATATAAACTCCAATTGGAGTTTTTATGTTCTACTCAGAAAAAGAAAGCCAGGTTGTCCAAAGCTGGAAGGGTAGCTCTGAATGTCGTTGGGAATCCATGTT
Source organism: Lepilemur ruficaudatus (assembly GCA_963574885.1). NCBI lineage: Eukaryota > Metazoa > Chordata > Mammalia > Primates > Lepilemuridae > Lepilemur > Lepilemur ruficaudatus. Next base: position 4,678 of record CAUYRT010103713.1, read on the forward strand.
CCTAGCTTTCTGTTCCACTGTCTTTGTGATGTCCAATCTTGTGCCCACAGTATAGCTGCTAGAGCCCATGCCACAATGTATACCTTTCAATCAGAAAGAAGGGAGAGAGCAATGAGCAAACAAAACTAGTACCAGCTAAGTATGTCCAACAACTTTCGTTTACTTACATCTTTTTTGGCCAGAACTGTGTCACATGACCACCCTTACTTGCAAGGGAGCTTGGGAAATGTAGTTTTGTTTTTTATTTTCCGTCTCATATTACCTTTACCTGTTTAGTTATTCTGATATTACTTTTCCTAATATTCTTTTAAAAGACAAATTTATCAGCCAAAAATTTACTCTGTTAAAAATAGTAAGAAAAAAACTGCAGGATGAGGTAGGAAAAATACATTTAACAGGCTTTCTGTTAGAAGCTTTCTTAATTCATTTTGACTTCTTTTAGGTCCTGCATATTATAAGATATGAGAACAACAATAATACTAGCAGTTAAAAGTTATAAAACACTTACTACTTGCCAAGAATTGTTTTACGTGCCTTGTTAACACTAACTCATTAATCCTTAGAAGAGTCCTGGGTAGGATTCTCTTTATTTTGCAGGTGAGGAAAAACTATGAGTACAGAGTTCAGTGACTTGGCCAAGGTCACACACCTTGTTAACTGGATTATGTGATCTAGTATTTATTTGGGAGACTGTCTACTGAGTTGAAAAGTTATTTGAACTCAAAGTTAGTGTTAAATTCTGTTCTTCCATTTCCTTGTTGTGTGTATGTATTTGGCAAGGCACTTCATCTTACCTTTAAAATGACAGGGATTGCATTAATTCTGTAGATCACTTTAGGTAGTATGGACATTTTCTGCAATTTCTTTTCTCAGTGTTTCGTGGTTCTCCCTATATATGTCTCTTACCCCCTTTGTGAAATATATTCCTAAATGTTTAATTTTCTTTAATAATACCTCATAAAATTGTTGTAAGGCCTAATGACAATAATGTAAAGTATCTAGTGTGTTGACCAACACATAATAAGGACTCAATAAATGCTAACTAGTATTTTAAAACAAAATATGTATGTTTTTATATAGAACGGCTACTATGGTCAATGAAAAAGGCAAGATTCCAATTCTTTTAAAGCCTTTTTTTAATCAGTAGAAAAATACAATGCAAGTTCTAAAAAGCTAGCTTTGTTTTATATTTTTTTTAGATTAATGTTGAACTATATGGATTGTTTGGCACAAAGCAAATTGTAGTTTCTCACACCTCTGGAACTGTTGATCCAACTGAAAGTACGCCTAGCACAGTCAAAACGTTTCTTTCCAAACACTGTGCTGAATACCCAAACAACTGGGATGATCACCTATCAGCTGTTTCATTTGCCTTCAATGTAACTCACTTGGTATGTGCCTTTTTATATTTCTATACTTCTGATTTATGACTATTTCTTGGCTAGATTACTGTTCTATTACAAAATTGCTGTTTTCTTTAAAATAGGAACCTACTAAAAATACACCATATTTTCAAATGTTTCATCGAAATCCTTATATGGCTGAGATTTCAGATAGTCTTCGTGAAGTGGATGGTGATAATACAAGTATGTTTACCAGAATTCTAGATGCAGTTAAAGAAGCTGATAAAATAATGGAGAGTAAGACAACTTCAGTGAGCCAGGTGATTCTATTTAACAGAAAAGCTCTATAATCTAGAACTTGATAAAGTGATACTTGTTTTTAAAGTTTCAGCATATACACATGTGTATGCGTGCCACATGATAGACCCTTACCCCCAAATTTTTTTATCTATCAAATTTTGCTTGTTTTGATTATATAATATGCTTATTAGCAATGAAATTCTGAGGCAACAATAAGAAAACCATAGATTTTGGAATCAAGTAGAGCTGGATTCAGTTTGATAGTCTTGCTGCTCATCAGTTGTTTGACTTTAACAAATTACTTAACCTATGTTAGTTTGCCTTCTACATACAGTAGGAGTAATAATACTGACTCTGAAATGCTGTTTTAAGAATTAAATAACTTTTAGTAGCATTTCAATAAATTACAATTTCTATAATATGATTATCTACATTTACCTTCAAGAAATTATAGCTCTTTCATTCCCTTTTTCTTTTTTCTTTTTACACTTATAGGTGGAGAACAACAATTTGGATGAACTAAATAAAAGCAAGATCATTGTTAAAAAGAAACCAAAGCAATTAAATCCATTTCATTTAAAAGTGGGTCATGAAGTTTTAAGACAAAGGAAAAATTGGTGGAAGGATGGTCGTTTCCAGTCTGAATGGGTTGGTCCTTGTGTCATAGACTATATTACAGAAAGTGGATGTGCGGTCCTGAGAGACAACACTGGGGCTAGACTTAAAAGACCTATCAAAATGTCCCACCTTAAGCCCTACGTAAGAGAATCTAGTGAACAAGGTAAGTATCTGTCACTTCTCTACATTTTTACTTTCTTTGAGTGAGGAAAGAACTTAAAAATAACAGAAACCTTTCTTTTCCTCTTTGGTTAGGTTTTCCTTTCTCATTTTTATAAAATTTGGTATAGTTTTAGATAACCCAGGTAGTCTTTTTTTATTAGAATCTCTCTTCTGGAACTGTCAGATTTGTGAGAGATTTTTATTTTGATTTCTAGTGTGCTTTTTAATAGTTCACATGGGAAATACTGAATCTGTGTCTACTGAAGGGAGGATTATATCTTTTCTGTTTTTACTTTCACAATGTCCTTTTAGTCATTTTGTGCCTCATTTTAGCATGAAAAACAGCAACTAAGGTCACTATCACTAATGCCAAAACCAAACATACTGCCCAGAATCCAATTGTGAGATAAATATATTAAAGGACTTAAAATATCATTAATTTTTAATGTTGCTTTATAGTTAGGTCATGGGTAGGGAATAGGGGAGGATACAGAGTAGAGTAGAATTTACAGAAGCTGTAAATTGCTTTAGAAGAACACTCTAGACAGGTTATATTTGCCCCAAAGTATGATTGGTTCTGACCAGTCAAGATCCTAATCTCTCTGCCCATTTCTTTCATGGGTTAGTTAAATGACATTTTTGCCATGGCTTTCAGATTAAGTCCCCCACTTCATCAAGACTGTTTTATTTTATCCTAATGTATTTGCTCCCTAGAGCTCCCTGAGGTGAATAACTAAGAGGGAGTTAATTGGTACCTCAGTTAATTATGCTTTTTCTAATAACAAAGTATAAAAAACATGAAGCATTAATCTTATCTGAATATTAATAACATTTAATGCAAGTAGTGTATTTTTAAACAACACAAACAATTATTTAACAGGCTTTAGTAAATAACAACAAGAGCAAAACAACAAATAACCTATAGTTACCCTGTACCTTTTTTAGATATGAAGCCCTTGGAGGTTGCTCAGTAATAATAGCTCAACTCTGCTTCTGATCTGGGCCACATCTCCTGTGTTAAAAACTCTTAGTGCCTTTCCTTCTTGTGACAGACCCAATTGCTCTTATCAGTAAACTTATCTTGTATTATGTTCTAATTCTGAAAACTCACAAGTACTTTCGTTCTCTTTGTTAGAAGATAAACGCTTTCATTCCGTGTGCCTCTTCTTAATTCTGAGCTACCCTTAACAATCCCTCCCTTCCACAAATTAAGTAGGAAAAAAGATTATACAAGTACATGTTCTTTCTTCTTTAGCAAGATCTTCCCCTTAATCGTTAACATTCAGGACTTGCTCCCTTCTAATGTGTTAACCTTCCTTAATTCATACAAAATTTACATTTAAAATGTTGATATGCCAGGATGTGTTTCAACATTTCACAGTTTGCTCTTGCCGAAGACTTTCTTAGAAAGGAGGCCCAGTATTTTGCTTCTTTTATATAGTTCAGAACCCACTTGAAAAGGAGTTTCTAAACAGAGGAAGTATAATTTTTTCCTCATGCTTGAATTCTCTGTAGAAGTTTTTTCCAGTAATATAAGGAAATTGCAGTATAACTGAAGGAAATATTTATTGAAGGAAGGATTATATCTTTTCTATATTTTGTTTTCTAAAATGAGGAACCTGAGATTGATCAGTGAATTTGTTTTAGTTTTTCTTGTTAACTGAAGGAAGTATGAATCTGGCCATCTGAGAATCTAGTTCTTGATTACTATTTAGTCCTTTATTGTGTTTCTCATTTGCATAAACTTAAAATAAGTGTGATTTCTGCCATCTTTTTCCTCAGTATCGCATATTTTCCTGAAAATTTTCACCTCGCAAGCTGATTTTAAAGTGTCCTTGAGCTGAATTTATGGCAAACAAGGTGTCTTTGAATAATCATCCAACTTTTTAATTTGACACAAATTTGGATAAGCTGTATCCAACTATAAATGTATCTGTCAATACTTGTCATTGCTGTTCTTTACCAGCCCTGAGAATTCAGAACTATATTAAGGACTCACTATCTAAAGCAGATATACTTATGTTGCCAACTTCTTATCCATTCTTGTCCAGAATACAATGTACAGAGAGCACATTCAGTACTAAGTCTGCAGTATTTGTCATCGCTATTTTAAGCAGGCCTATTTGTTATTTTGTCTAGTTCAATGCCAGGCACTTTTTCAAACCAGTTAGTTTAGTAGGAAATTTTAAAATATACCATAGCGTCTCTTCGTAATCATAATGTTCCCCCATGAAAGGAAAAATGATGTTATTGGCCCACTATTTTATCCAACAAATTGTGAGTAGTTTTTAATTTGTTTTGTTTGTGATAGATGCGGGTCTGCCCTACACAAAGGTGTTAGTCTGATTTCCCTTCACAGTTGAAAGCCCACATTTGTGAAATGATTTGCATTATTGTATAAGTTTCCTGTTGCTGCCATAACAAATTACTAAAAATTTAATGGCTTAAAATAACACAAATTTATTATAGTTATCTAAGTTAGAAGTCCAAAATAGATCTTACTGGCTAAAATGGCTAAAATCAAGACAGTGGCAAGGTTGTATTCCTATCCAGGCAATTTTTTTAATCCTTAAAATTACATAAGGAAAAGTATAGCAAAACTGCTGTTATCATCATCTTGAAATGTCTTGAAAATACCCCAGTTTGAAAGAAACTCAAGACTCACTATTCAGTCTGGTCAAAACTGAAAATGATGTTTTCATCAAACAGATATCGTATCATAACTGAATTAATAGAATGAGAAAAGAAAAATACTTAGCAAAGTTTATTGTATAATGTAACTGAGTAGAAAAGTCCTTTAATATGGTATGTTAGTTAGATATTCTCTCTCTCTTTCTTTCTCTCCCCCCACCCCCTCCCTCTCTGTTTTGAGGGCAAAAACTTCATGTTCTTTTCTATATCCCTAACTCTGAATTGATCTAGGTCAGTGTTGTCCAATTGATAAGTAATACAAAGCTATGTAATATGTAATTTTAAATTTTCTGGTAGCCACATCTTAAAAAGTACAAAGAAATAGGTGAAAATGATTTTAATATATTTTATATAACCCACTATTTCCAAAATATTATTAGTTCAACATATATGTAAAGCCCTAAAAGTTTCTTTTCTGATAATCTTTATTGAAATTAAAGAGCATTTCTATTGGCTCCAGATTTAGACCACAGTAGGAATTAAAACATATTTGACCTATTCATTTGTGAATAAATGAGAATTTTTTTTTTCTACACAAACGGGTCTTTAGCCTCTTGAGAGTAGTTTCCCATTGTGTGTAAAGTAATTTGTGTAGAATTTGCTAAGTATGCTCCTTGTTCACTATGGTTTGATTACAATAAGTTACTTTAAATGTTATCACTTATTTAAAAGAAAAATGTGTATATGTTTCTTATATTACTTACATATATAAGCTCTCCTTTTTACAAACAGGTGAGATTGGTAAAGTCCATTTGTTTCTAAGTCCAGTATAACTAGGAGGTGCTTAAGTTCAAGTCTCTGAATCCATTTCCAGGAAATCAAATTGGTAACTTCTAAGAGCTTTACATATAAGCATATTTTTCCCTTTTGATATGTTTATAGGATGTATTTTTCTAAAATACCCTGCTTCATCTGTATGGAAAAAAACTTTCTGACAAATAACCTACTTCATCATAGATCTCTGAAAGTGTCTTTGGAAATTCCTTAAATGCTGTGATATCTGCTGTCACTAATAACTTTGCAGCAGTGTGTAAGCCTTGAAACTATAGAATTCTCCATGGCTTATTATAAAATTTCATTAGCAGCACTTTTACCACACCTGACATTTTTAAGTTCTCTTGCAAAGTACTACTTAGCCTTCTCCAATATTAACAGTAGGCTAATAGCAAACTTTGATGTTAAACCTCTAGCAACACACTCTGACAGTATTTCAATTTCATTGATGATTTTTTCTTCCCTCTTGCTGTTATTGGATATAACATTTATCATGGATTGCATGATTTATTTTTTGTCTTTCAGAACTATTCCTATTATCCAGCAATTCATTCCATACTAGCATACAGAAATTATTTTCTTACCACCTTCAGCTATTCACACTTTTATTCCATTATAAATATGTGTATCTTCTTAATATCATTTCAATCTATTGCTGCTTTTGCATTAATAAGAATTGGTGAGGGTAAACTCTTTCATAACTAAAATACCAAGCATACTTTGCCTAATGAAGAAGTAAATGGGCAAAACTAAATGTCCATAAAAGCCTAAGCCCACTTATGCCATCTTTTGGTAGAGAGAATAGTTTTGTGTGATCTACTGAAGTTTGCAAATTTAAAGTTTTTAAATAAATTTCTGGGATTGAAATAGGCTCAGTGAGCTATTCATATGTTTATATTATGAGTAAAGTGGGATCATTTTCCAGTATATACAAGCAAAGTTATTGGCTCTGAAAAATTTCCATTGCTCTCTAATCTAAATGGGCAATTTATCTTCCTTTTGCTTAAAAAACTTAAAGTTTAAGGATTCCTTAAGCTATTAAAATCTTCAAGAGACTCTGTCAGTGCTTTGGAAGAAAATCCAGAAAGAGAAGTCAGGGATCCAGGAAGTTAGTCACCTGTAATGCAGAGTTCCTTGTTGTAATGAATTAAAATATCAGATGGAGGAAGAATCCTTTTGTATACATTAACCTTTATATAAAAAAGTACTACTGCTTTATCATTGGTTTAATTTTCATTTTAAACTTTTTTTTCCTAATGGTGGTAATAAATTTGCTCAAAATAGAATAAAATGCTGAGAAGAAAAATTCCCTGTCAATACTTTGTATTGATTAGTTAGACCTTAAAAAGTTTCTAAGAGTTTTGGTATCAAATTAAACTTTTAAAAGCTAAGCTTTTTAAGCTACTTTATTACAGCCAGACTCTTTGCACATTTCTATTATATAAACCTTATTTAGCAACTATCTTCACTTTGTTTTTACCTCATATTGTAACAGTTTGATATTATCTTCCTAAAATGGGTTCTTTTTAAAGATTGGAGAATTAGATAAAGTTGTAAATGTAAGAATGTAACAGTTCTATTCATTAAAATATCTTTCATAACCCCATTAATTCACCCAGAAATGCTTTGTAGAAACATACTAAGGGTATCATCATTATCAAAAAAAAGTTTTATAATTTTGTTTTTAATCCATATCATATTCTCATTTCTTCTATCCCCTGTTCCCCACACATGTATATCTACCAAAGACAGGTCAAGGCAACAAGAAAACTTGGCTGTTCTAAAATCCATGATCTTTCCTGTGTTCTTTGTATATGAACTACCAAATTTATATTTCATTTATTCATTCTTAGACATGTATATTTATTTAGTAAATAGGAGAACGCCCCAGAAGTTAATCTTGATAGTTAATTTTTATTACCTGGAATTTTGTTTCTCGTTTAAAATTGTTTAATTTTAAAATGGTGTTTAATTATAATTCTAAAAATCAAACTTATGGTATCTCTTCTTTCAGACAGTCTTTATCTCTTGCAAGGTTCAGTAGTGGCAGATCATGACTACATTGGATTGCCTGAAATTCCAGTTGGAGCATACCAAGCAAATATTCTGGTGGAAGATGCAACTATTGGTATAGTTGATAATGAATTACTGACATCAAGCAAAGATCGTGAACTATTAGAATATAGAAATGCCAAAATCTCTCCATTGATAGAAGATCATGGTACTCTTGAAAAACAGACTTTCAGTCTGTTGGACTCGTCAAACCAAGTTCTTGAGTACTTAAGTTAGTAAATACCAAAATTCATGTGAAGTGCTTGTTTAGAATGTATAAACCCTTAAATCTTGATATATTGTTCATTAAAAAATTGTTATCTAGAACTAGTATCTTGATACATTCTTAATGACTAAATCCTGAAGATTTATTTTATAACTATTTATTTATCTAAAGTTGTGCCACATTTGAATATCAGTATACGTATATATAAAGGCAAAGGAAGCACATAATGTATAGAATACTTTTTCTTCTAGCAAGAGAACATTCAAAGTGCCCTTGCCTCTTAGGAAATAAATTCCAGTTCAAAACGTTCAAATATTTGTCTGGTATTGGTACCATGTTTTATTTTTCACTTTCAAATTTTCTGGAATATCTACATTTAAAAAATGAACTACCTAGAATGGGATTAATAAATATTGAACCAACTATAACAATGAATGAATTGAAATTATTTTCTGTATCATTGGAACTTCTAAAAACAATATTGTAGGGAAAAAGTTAGGGTTATTTAATGGGCTTTCACAAGGTATTAGTAATTTCAAATTATCTAATTTTTTAGGGTCAGGATTAGGGTCTGCAACTATATATTGGTTAGAATACATTTGTTGATTTCCGTATTATACATCAAAGCCAAAAGATCCATTGATAAGATTTTTTTTTGAAATCTTAAAAAAGTTAATGATAAAATAACTACTATTAAGGATTCTTAAATTATAATTTCTATGATATTCATAACTTCATTCAACAAATATTATAAAGCACTATGAGAAGCACTGTGGGAAAATAAAAAGATGAGTCAGTGTGTACCTCATTTTCATAAGGGACTTATTATCAGATAAGGAATATAGACCATGTACAACACAAACAAGTACAGATAATGTACTTAGGGAGACAAAAAAGAGAGAAATCATTTTTGGATTGGAAATGTAGGTTTATCCTTATAGTATAAGGATCATTTAAGTTTGACCTTGAAGAATGTGTAGGATTTGGTGAGTAAATACAAAAGAATTATGGGAAAGGAAATGACAGAGACAGAAAAGTATTGTAATGATTCACAGAAGGGCAGGACTTTTTGTTGCCTATACTACTTAGGATATAAAGTGAAGTAGCAAGATGAGGGGGGTTAAAGCTGAAAAGATAAGTAGGAAACCTTGTGGAGAGCTTTGAATACAATTAAGGATTACTATGTGTCCCTCTCAATATTCATATTGAATTCCTAACCCCCAGTACCTCAGAATGTGACCTTATTTGGAAATAGAGTTGTTGCAGGTGTAATTAGTTAAAATGAGATCATGTTGGAATAGGGTGGCCTTTACTCCAATATGACTGGTGTCCTTATAAAAGGAAGTTTGAACACAGACTCAGGGAGATTGCCATGTGAAGATGAAGGCAGAGATTGAAATGATGCTTCCACAAACCAGGAAATGGCAAAGATTTCCAGCAGACCACCAGAAGTTAGGGGTGGCATAGAACAGATTCACCCTTGCAGCCCTCAGAAGGAAGGAACCGCATCAATAACTTCATCTCAGACTTCTTCCTCAAGAACTGTGAAATAATAAATTTTGTTGTTTATAGCCACCCAGTTTGTGGTACTTTGTTATAATAGCCCTAGCAAACTAATACAAATGACTAGCTAAATTATTTTCTGAGAGCAAAAACCACTGAAAGTCTTTGTTTATAGGAAAGTGCCATGATCGGAACTATGTTTTAGGAAGATTAATCTGGAAACTAGTAAAGAATAGCTTAGAGAAGGAGAGAAAAAACATCATGGAGATTAATTGACAGGACTTTGCAGGCCTGTAGCATTGTTAATGAATGGAGTCGATAGATTATTACAGAATAGTAATAATCTGTAATATTACAGAATAGTAATAAGATTATTACAGAATAGTCCACATATTTTATTCACAACCATAGTGAACAGTTTTATGTAATATTAAAAATGGAGACCTGAGGTGTTATAATTACTCGTTTACAAAGAAAGATTATATTTAATATAGGCTGAAGAATAAGTGATAAGGGAAGTAATCTATCACCTCTTCTTATGCCACCGACCAAACAAATTCTAGATAGAATTCCAGAAAGAACCCTTAAGAAAGCATAGTTATATATATATATATATTTTGCATATTTATATATATTTATAACAATTTAAAAGGTTGCTCTAGGTAGGCCCTCATGGCTGAGGGTCTAGGTCTGCCCCAGTAGACCCCTACAGCAGGCTGGACTCCTCAGTATCCCACCAGATGGCCTGCCTGAAACCTCTGGACAAGCAGACTTGTGAAGGGCTTTCCCTGCTGAAGTCAGCCTGTAAGGACTGGAAAAGGTGGCTACTTCTACAAATGTGTAGACACCAACACAAGGCTACAAGAATCACAATCAGGGAAATATGATAATCACCAGAGGAACAAAAAAAGCACTAGTAACTGACCCTAAAAATTGCCTGAGAAAGAATTCAAAATAATTGTTTAAAAGAAGCTCCATGAGCTACAAAAAGAGACACATGACTAAACAAAATCAGGAAAAGAATACATGAAGAAAACAAAAAGAAATTTAAAAAAAAATCACATTCTAGAGCTGAAGAACGCAGTAACTATACTGAAAAATTCAATAAAGAGATTCAACAGCAGACTCTATCAAGTGAAATAAAGAATCAGCTCAAAGAGGATATTTGGAATTAGCCATTCAGAAGATCCAAAAAATAAAAAAATGTGAAGAGAGCTTATGGAACTTATGAGACACTATCAAGTGAACCTAAATATGCATTATGGGAACCCTAGAGAAGCAGAGAAAGAGAAAAGGGAAGAAAGCTTATTTAAAGACACAATGACACAAAACTTCCCATATCTGGAGAAGGAAATGAACATTCAGATCCATGAATCCCACTAGAACCCCCACTAGATTAAGGAAATCTTCACCAAAATATAATCAAATTCTCAAAAGTCAAATACAAAGAATTTTAAAAGTGAGAGATACAAAAAAACCTTCATAAGACTGTTAGCAGATATCTTAGCAGATACCTTGCAGACCAGGAGAGTGGGATGATATATTCAAGTTACTGAAAGAAAAAATACCCAGCAACCAAGAATATTGTACTCAGCAACAAATGTAGGACAGAAAAAGACTTTTCGAGACAAAAGCTATGGGAATTCAGCACACTAGACCTGCCTTACAAGAAGTGCTAAACAAATTCTTCAAGTTGAAACAAAAGGATACTAACAACATGAAGACGTATGAAAATATAAAACTTACTGTAAAGATAAGAACATAGTCAAATTCAGAATACTCTAATTTTGTAATGGTGGTGTGTAAATTGCTTTTAAATCCAGTATAAAATTAAAAAGACAAAAATGTTAAAAGCAACTATAATTTAATGGATACACAATATGTAAAAGCCAAATTGTGACATTAGTAACAAAGTGTGGGGAGAGAAGAAGTTTAAGTGTAGACATTTTGTGTGATTGAAGTTATCAGCTTAAAATAGACTGTTTTAAGATGTTTTATGTAAACTTCATGGTAACTATAAAGAAAAACCTGTAGTAGATACACAGAAGATAAAGGAATCAAATCATACCACTGTGAAACATTATCACATCAAAAGGAAGACTGCAAGGTAAGAACAAAGTGAAAAGGAACTAGAAAACAGTCAAAACAATGAATGGAATGTCAGTAGTGAATCCTTAACTATCAATAATTAAATATAAATGGTTTAAATCCTCCAACCAAAAGACATAGAGTGGGTCAGTCATGGTGGCTCACCCCTGTAATCTCAGCACTTTTTGAGGCCAAGGTGAGAGGATCACTTAAGCCCAGGAGTTTGAGACCAACCTGGAAAGCATAGCACGACACCATCTCTTAAAAAAAAAAAGTCATAGAGTAGCTGAATGGATTAAGAAAACAACAAGCTCCAACATATGATACCTACAAGGGACTTCAGATGAAGGACACAAAGACTGAAAGTGAAGGAATGGAAAAGATATTCCATGCAAATGGTAACAAAAGAGAGCAGGGTGGCTATGCTTATATCACACAAAATAGACTTTAAGTTAAAAACTTTCACAAGGTCCAAGGTAATTATATAATGATAAGGATCAGTGCATCAGGAGAATATTATAATTGTAAATATATATACAGCCAACATTGGAGCATGTAAATATATCAAGGAAATATTTAAAAAATTGATGGGAGAAATAGCAATACAATAATAGTAGGAGACTTGAATAACCACTTTTAATAGTGGCTAGATCATCCAGATAGAAAATCCATAAGGAAACTGCAGACTCCACTAGTACTGTAAACCAAATGAACCTAGCAGACATATACAGAACATTTTATTCAACAGCAACAGAATGCATATTCTTTTCAAGTGCACACAGAACAAGCTCCAGGATAGATCATACATTAGACCACAAATCTTAATTTAAGATTTAAATCATATCAAGTATCTTTTTCAACTACAATGCTATGAAACTAGAAATAGAAAACAGGAAAACTGGAAAATTTGCATATATATGGAAATTAACATTCCTGAGCTATCAATTGGTCAAAGAAAAAAATCAAAAGTGAAATAAAAAATTATCTTTAGACAAACAAAAATGAAAATACAAAATAACTGAAACTTATGGAATTTGGCAAAAGCAGTTCAAAGAGAGTAGGTTAAAGCAATGTTTATTAAAAAAAAAATCTCAGCCTAACTTTACACCTCAAGGACTTTAAAAAAGAACTAAGCCCAAAGTTATTAATAGCAGAAGAAAGGAAATATTAAAGAACAGAGCAGACATAAATGAAATAGAAACTAGAATAGAAAATATTAATGAAATGAAGAGTTGGTTTTTTGAAAAGATAAAATTGATAAGCCTTTAGCTGTAGTAAGAAGAGAAAAAGATTTAAACTATAAGTGTAAGAGGAGACAATACAACTGATAACATAGTAATACAAAGGGCCATAAGAGACTGCTATGAATAATTATATGCCAACAAATTGCATAACCTAGTAGGAATGGATAAATTCCTAGAAATATACAACTTACCAAGACTGAATCATGAAATAAAATATCTGAATGGACCAAAAATGAGTAAGGAGATTTAACCAGTAATCAAAAACCTCCTAGCAAAAGTCCAGGACCTGATGGTTTCATTGGTGAATTCTACCAAACATTTAAAGAAGAATTAACCCCAATCCTCAAACTCTTCAAAAAATTGAAGAGAAAGGAACACTTCTAAACTCATTTTACAAAGTCACTATTACCCTGCTACCAAAGCCAGAAAAAGTACACTGCTAGAAAAGAAGATTATAGGCCAATATTCCAGATGAACAAAGATGCAAATACAACAAAATATTATAAAACTAAATTCAGTAATACATTAAAAGGATCGTATGCTATAAACAAATGGTATTTATCCCTGATGCAAAGATGTATTAACTGTACTACACCACATTAACAAAATTAAAGGATAAAAATCATATCATTTCAATAGATGTAGAAAAAACATTGGACAAAATTAGGCATCCTTTTATGATTAAAAAAAAACCCTTCAACCAAGTAGGTATACAAAGAATATATCTCAATATAATAAAAGCTATCTATGACAAGCCCAAAGCTAATATTGTACTCAATGGTGAAAAGCTGAAAGCTTTACTTGACAATCTGGAACAAGACAAAGGTGCCCACTCTTGCCACTACTATTCAATATAGTATAGTAGCCCTCCGTATCGATGGGTTCTGCATCCATGGATTCAAACAACCATGGATTGAAAATATTTGAAAAAATAAAAAATAGTGATACAACAATTAAAACTACAAATAAAAAACAATACCATATAAAAGTATTTAAATAACACTTGCATTGTATTAGCTATTGTAAGTAATCTAGAGATCATTTAAATTATATAGGAGGATGTGCTTAGGTTATTTGCAAATATTATGCTGCTTTATATAAGGGACATGAATGTCTACATGTTTTGGTATCCTTTGGAGGTCCTGGAATCAATCCCTTGCAGATACAGAGGGACAACTATACTAGAAGTCCTTTCCAGAGCAATTAGGCATGAAAAAGAAAAAGGCATTCAAATCAGAAAAGAAGTAAAATTATCTCTGTTTGCAGATGATATGATCTCACATATAGAAAATCCTAAAGCCCCACCAAAAAACTGTTAGAACTGATAAATAAACTCAGTACAGTTGTAGGATCAACATACAAAAATCAGTATCATATCTATACACTAACAATGAACTATCTGAAAAAGAAATCAAGAAAGTACCATTTACAATAATACAAAAAATAGGTGAAAGTTCTATATACTGAAATATATAAAACATTGCTGGAAGCAATTAAAGAAGATACAAATAAATGGAAAGATACCCCTTGTTCATGGATTGGAAGAATTAATATTGTTTATATGTTCGTACTACTCAAAGTAATCTACAGATTCAATGAAATATGTATCAAAAATCCAATGGCATTTTTCACAGAAATATAAAAAGCAATCCTAAAATTTGTGTGTAACCACAAATGACTGAATAGCCTAATCAATCTTGGGCAAAAAGAACAAAGCTAAAGGCATCACACTACCTGAATTCAAAATATATTACAAGGCTATAGTAATCAAACAGTGTGATATTGGCATAAAAACAGACACATAGACTAGTGGAACAGAATAGAGAACCAAGAAATAAATCTATGCTTTTATAGTCAATTAATCTTTGTCAAAGTTTGCAAGAACACATAATGGGGAAAGAACAGTTTCTTCAATAAATGATGCTGGGAAATCTAGATATCCACATGCAAAAGAATGAAATTGGACCCTTATCTCTTATCATATACAAAATTTAACTCAAAATGGACTAAAAGACTTCAACATCAGACAATGCGAAACTGTGAAACTACTAAAAGAAAACATAGGGGAAAATCTTGACATTGGTCTGGGCAATGATTACTGTATATGATCTCAAAAGCACAGGTAACAAAAGCATAAATAAATGGGATTGCATCAAACTAAAAAGTTTCTGCACAGCAAAGAAAATCAATAAAGAGATAACTCATGGAATGGGAGAAAATATTTACAAACTATACATCTGATAAGAGATTAATATCCAAAATTTATAAGGAATTCAGACAACTCACTAGCAAGAAAACAACCAGATTTTAAAATGAGCAGAGTTCTTGAATAGACATTTCTCCAAAGAAGACATACAAATGGCCAAAAAGTATGTGAAAAAATGCTGAACATCACTAATCATCAGAGACATACAAATGAAAACTGCAATGAGATATCAAATCACACCTGTTAGAATGGCTACTGTCAAAAGGCAAAAGATAGCAAGTGTTAGTGAGGTTGTGTAGAAAAGGCAATCCTTGTATTCTGTTGGTGAAAGTTTAAATTGGTACAGCCATTATGACAAACAATATGAAGGTTTCTCAAAAAATTAAAAATAAAACTCATTTGATTCAGCACCCCCATTTCTGGGTATATATCCAAAGACACTGAAGTCAATATCTTGAAGAGATATCTGCATGCCCATGTTCATTGCAGCATTATTTGCAATAGCCAAATATGGAATGAACCTAAGTGTCCATCAGTGGATGAATGGATAAAGAAAATGTATATATGCATACAAAAGAATATTTTTCAGTCTTAAAAAATAAGGAAATCCTATAATTTTTTAAAATATGCATGGATCTGGAGAGAATTATGCTCAGTGAAATAAGCCAGGCACAGAAAAATATACACTGCATGATCTCAATTATATGTGGAATCTTAAAACATTGAACTCATGGAAGCCAAAAGTAGAATGTTGGTTGCCAGGGTTTGGGGTTGGGGGAAATTGGCAGGTGTTGGTCAAAGAGAATAAAGTTTCAATTAGGACAAATGAATTCTGGAGCCATAATTAATAATATTTTACTGTATGTTTGAAATTTGCTAAAAGAATAGATCTTAAATGTTCTTACCACACAGCATATACAAAAATTAATTATGTGAGGTGATGGATATATTAATTTGCTTGATTGTAATCATTTCACAATGTATACATATACTAAAAGATCACATTATATAAGTATAATTTTTGTCAATTATACCTCAAATTATACCTCAAAGCTGGCAAATAAATAACTATGGGGAAAAAGTAATAAAATAGATTCAACAGCAACTTATAGCAGAAATAAAGCAGCTATAGAAACAACTTTATAGTTATCTCAGTTACTATTTGTCCTAACAGCATTACGTCTAGATAACGATTAATATTTATTCATGTAGCTCTTGAATATATTTGAGATTTTAAAAAATGTTTTTTGTTAAGTGAATTATATCTCAATAGAGCTGTTATAAAGAGTCTAAATCACAGATTTAAAAAACAAACTAGCCACAAAGGCACACCTAATACCAAAAGCCAGTTAAGTACAAACCATATTCTTGGGAGGAGGAAACCAGAATATCAGCAGATAGCTGTAATAGCTGTCACGTTCACTTTTTTTTCAAATTCTATTATAGGCAATTTATGATCAAAAGTTTTTTTACTCCATGATAAATAGGCAATATAAGCTATTCAAATAAAATTCTGATTTTATTACTGAAATCAGAATTCTAATGCAAAGATTCCAAATACAGATTTTTCAGTAAACAAATAGACACAGAAAATACCCACAAATTTTATACACACATAAGTTTTATCTCTGATACTAGCAGTGCCCTGTCAAGAGTGAAAATGGAAGTCCTTTTAAATATTTAGGGAAGGTGGTGGCTCCCCTGGGGACTGCTGCGGGTCCAGGTGGAAGTAGGGGTGGGCTAAGGCAAGAGCCCTGGCATGGGGCGGGAAGGCGGCTGGGGTCTCTTCCACCCTGCAGAACCCTGGTTTCAGCCCCACAGCCT
>CAUYRT010103715.1:0-26996 GCA_963574885.1 Lepilemur ruficaudatus
TGCTTCAAAATTAAACAGCCATACAAGATAAGTCAACTTGAGTGGTAATATATTTTGGGAAATCAGCTCACTACAAATTGTGACTGTAAACATTGTACTGTAAATGCTTTGTAGTTTTCCCCCAATTAAAAAAAAAAAAAACCATCAGCAAAGACACACATAAAAAAAAAAAATTAAACAACCATATGTCCCAACTTCCCCTGTACTTTGTTGTGACTAAATTCTAAATGTATGTGACTAAATTCTGGCTATTAATATGGAAGCAAAAGTGTGTGAATCTGGGAAATTTCTTAAAACATTAGGGCATACATTCCTGTTTTGTTCTTCCTCTTGCTGGTTACCTGCAATGCAGGGGGGATGGCTGGAGCCCCAGTTGCCATCTTGGACTTAAGGATAAGAGCCACACCCAACAAATGGTAGAATAGAGAACATGAAAGAGTCTGGGTTCCTGATGACATTAAGGAACTTCCATAACATTCCAAGCCAGTCTTCCAGGACTTTTATTTTTTGTGAGAGAAGGAAAAAGGGCTTATTAACATTTTTTAAAACATGACCATTTGGGAATTTTAAAAATTCTATTGCAGCAAAAACTTTCTAAAGGCTATACATTCATCAACCACTAAAAAAATATTTACTGTGCATCTATTACCCATCTTATAGTGTGCCAGGTATTATGGTGATGTAATGGCTGTCCTAATGAAGTTCAGAGCCTATCTGAGGAGACATGTGTGCATATATACATGCATAAGACCCAAGTGGTTATTCCTAGTAATCATAGAAGATGTGCACTGTTTCAGGGCAATGTGAGCAGTTAATCCTGTCAAAGGTTCAAGGAAGCTTCATGAAGAAGCAACATTTGCATTGATACTTGATAGATTTTGTGAACAAAAGGGAAAAATCACCTTAGAGGATGTGGGGTTAACAAATGTACAGATGTGAAAGTGCATGGTTAGTTTAAAAAATGAGTTATTAGGTATAGTTAGAGAAAAGGCTAGTATGTGTATGTGACAGAGAAATGAGACAGAGAGAGAGAGAGAGAGAGAGAGAGAGAGAGAGAGAGAGGGAGAAGGAGGAGGAGGAGGCAGAGAGAGCCCGGGGAGCAGCAGAGGATCAGAGCAGGAATAACCAATATAGGATATTTCAGAAAAACAGGAAAAAGTGGGGTATTGCATGTCAAATTGAGAATTTCTGGTTTAGTTTATAAAAAAGATATTCAAAATATGGTCCAGGTCCTTAAGTCAACTCTAATTTTGGCTGCCTAAAGTACTATGATGAGAAAAATCCTGAATCTGCAAGTGAGCTCAGCAAAGAGTGTCATGGTGTATTAGAAATGCCTTCATTAGCTTGGAACATGTGATGGTTGATTTTATGTGTAAATTTGGCTGGGCCATGGTGCCCAGATAATGTGTGCAAGCATTATTCTAGATGTTTCTCTGAGGGTGTTTTTGGATGAGATAAACATCTAAATCTGTGGACTTTGAACAAAGTAGATAGTCCTCTGTAACATGGATTAGTCTCATCCAATTTGTTGAAGGCCTGAATGGAATAAAAGACTGACCTGAAAAACTCAGTAGCCATGCCAACTATTTGCTTTCACTCAGTTCCATGTGTAGCCATAATCAAAGGCCAGGATTAACAGACGGGATTTTTCAACCTAAGGATTCCAGTCTTTTAGTTTCTGGTTTCTATGTGATCAACCAGTGTAGAAACTTATCTCCATTTATTTCATAAATGGCCACTGCTTCAAGTCTTCTGGAAAAAGGTGAATTGGGGTGGGAAGATGACTTCTAAGAAATCCTATCGTCTTTACCTTCAAAAGACATGCAGACTCCAACCACTTCTTATCTCTCCACTGGTACATTCTGACGTAAGTCACCATGGTCTCTCTCCTAGATACTGCAATATCTTCCCAACTAGTCTTTTTTCTCTACCCTTGCCCCTATACTGACTACTCTCAAAACAGATATGAGATACATTTATACCTTAAATCAGATCAATTACTCCTCTGCTCTGACTCTTCAAAGGCTCCCAACCTGAACAAAGGCCAACATTGTCAGAGTGGTCTACAAGGCTATACAGAGCCTATTTCCATCCACATTAACTCTTTCACTTTCCATACTCTTTCCAGTCACGCTGGTCTCTGCCATTTCACAGACCCACCTGACATACCTCAAGGTCTTTCACACTGACTGATCCCTCCACCTGAAATGCTGCCTACCAAGAGAGCCATGGGGTGGGGGGGCTCACTCTTGCAACTCTTGCAAGTGTTGTGATAAATGAATCAATGAGGACTACCCTACTCACCCTATTTTAAATGACACCACTTTACTCCACCTTATCTTCTTTTGTTTTTCTTTTTTTCTTTCCTTTCTTTTCTTTCCTCTTTCCCTTCTTTCTCTTTCTTTCTTTCTTTCTTTCTTTCCTTTCTTTCCTTTCCTCTTTCCTTTCCTTTCCTTCCTTCCTTCCTTTCTCTCTCTCTTCTTTCTTTCATTTCTTTCCTTCTTTCTTTTCCTTCCTTTCCTTTCCCTCTCTTCCTCCCTCCCTCCCTTCCTCCCTTCCTTCCTTCCTTCTTTCCTTTCTTTCTTTCACACGTGGGAACATTGTAGGCACTCATTAACTGTTTGTTGAATGAGTAGATACTATACTTTTACTTGATCTTTTTCCAAAGGCATGACTCCGTTATCTCGCCAAGGATCCTTAAAGGAACCATAGTCTGACCACCTGCTAAGGCTTTAGTTTTGTCACTGCTTTTTCAGTTTGGACACAGAAGCAGTTGACTTTTTCACTCCTGTAAGGGTGCAAATTCTGTGACTCCCCGTCAAGGCAGTTTGGAGCCATACGTAGATAATGCCTCCTTTAACAAAGGAGAAAATCATATGTCGTTTTATTTCTACTTGAAGACTACCTAAATTCAGCTTCAGTATCCCTATCTGAAGAGTTCTCTAAAGCCATCAAGCAGCAGTCAACACTCTCTCACATTCTGAATGTGTTGTACTTTTCCTTGCATATTATGGCTTCATACCATAGGTGCTTTTCTTTCCAAGGGTATAGCTTGACTGTGTCTTGCTATTACATAACAATGGTCACTCACTCTCTAGACTGCGGTATCTGCAGCACTCTTTACCCAACTGCCTGTACTATGCCATTGTCACATTTTAATTTTTATCATTGCAGCGTTCCATTTCCAGTACAAAATTCTACTATATAGTTAGGGATGTTTGGCTAGACATAATATAAAAAAACGGGCTTAAACAAAATAGGAGTTTATTCATGTCTCAGGCAGCAAAAGACATATGAGATCTAGGCTTCTTCCAATGTTCAGATCCAACAAATTGAAATCATAGCCTTTACTATCATGATCCAAGCAATATGCTAGAGTTTCAGCTATACCCTCCTCTTCCAGGGAGTAGATTATGAAAAGGAGCATAATAAAAGTGATTCTCTCTTAAATGAGAATCCTAGGAATTCACAACACTTCTGCTTATATCTCATTGATTAAATATTAATATTAGTCATATGGCCACCCCCAGATTCAAGGGAGTCTCTGTATCATAGAGGAAATATGTCTAGTGAAAAATCAGGGTTCTAGTTTCTAACAGAGAAGGAAAGAAGGGATATTTAGAAAACTAGCAAACTCTGCCATTTGCTCACTGGCAATGAGCACACTCATTAAACTTACTTCCAAGAGAAGATAGACTATAAAATGATATTTTTATTAAATTGACTCAGAAAGCATCACCAAGAATTACTACATCCCATCCTGAAGACTTTAAGAACTATCTATTCTAAAGCATTTAGCCTCATAACGTGCTGCTAAAACCCCATAACCAAATGAGACATGACATCCAGCTAGACCTCTCCCAACCATCAGAGAATGTAGTGTAGTTTATGTCAAACAAAATGTTCAGGCAGATTAGCAAAGCTGTTGTTAACTTGAGCTAAAATGTGGGGAACATGACATATAGTGTTAAAACTCTCCTCTTGACAAAGCTCCCCACTACCCATTCCAACTTAGGAAAAATTGCTAAGCATCATATTCTTTGCCTTTGGTTAAATTTCATACCCTCCCAAAGTATTGAATGGAATGAGTATAAACAAACTTTAAATTTAAAAAATAAAATTAAGATCTCTAGAGTGATTGCAATTTCAAAATATGGACTAAACACATTATTTAAATACTAATATATGGAATTAAAAATTATTGACAGAAAATGTTTTAATCATCTCTTCTGTTATAATCCATGAAGCTAAATCCAGCTTGCATTTAAGGATTGAAGAAATTCCACAAGTCAAATAAATTATTTTCAGAGAATCTTATTGATTAGAATAGATCAGATTTCTGGCAGCTGACAAATTCAAATCTGTGATTCTGGGTGACAGCCTATGTACCCTTCTATTGACTTACTAGGCTAAGCAGGGTGTTACATGAGGCAAAGGCTTCCTTGTCAGTGCTCAAGTTTCAGCTGAATTCCCATTACAGTTTAAGGGCAACTTGGAAGAAATGAGATCGGCTCCACAAATGCAGGCAAGACTTGTAAAGATAAATGGGTCCAAACTCTGTAGCTTTCGCTAGTCATTTCAACTCAGAAAGACAAACAAACCTACAGATTGCCAAGGAGAAAACTAGTACCATAAGCTCAGTGGAGGAGAAGCAGCAATATCCAAAGAAACTTTTTGGAGGAGGAGGAGAAGATGGGAGTGGGCAGAAGAAAATAAATCCAAGAAAAGACTATATTGGTCCAATTTCAAGATTCAAAGGGGTTGTTACCAAATCTGAAAACTGTGAGAGACTAATATGGGGTAAAAATAATTCAACTCAAATTGTGGAAAACAGAATCTTCCAATGTATGTAAATATTGGAGTTGGGCTGAATTTTTTCGTAGTCAAAAATATACTTTTGGTTTTCTATACTTATATTTAGTAGCTGTAATGTACTGTTCTCAAAATTAAATACTTTCTTCTCAGATCAGTTAATAAGCATTTAATAAATGACTATTATATGGAGGCCACCCAGCTATATGCTCAGATACAATCAGATGAATTTATCAAGTCACATTCACATACTTCAGGGCTTCTAAAGATGAAGACAAAATAAAAAGTCTCATTTTACGCCACTAACCTTTATTTTAATGTAACTCTACCTTTACTTTAACATTTCAAAATCTTGAAAACTGGTTCACAGGGGTTATTCTCAATTATATATTCTTAGCACTTATAGCATTAAGGTGACAAGTTCATTGATCTTTGGAAATTATATGAAAAAGAAATTTAGCATGCAGTTTTATAAAATTTAAACCAACAAAAAAATGTCTGCCTATATGTAGTAATTCTTCAAGAAATACTTTAAAAGCTGTCTTTCCATTTGTGTCTAAACCATGACCAAAAAGCAAAGCTAAAAAATTAGAATTACTCTGTCAATTCCTGCTCATAAATCTATGATTCAAAGTGAAAGAGTCATAAGAGCTCTGTTGACATTAAACTCACTGAGATGGTCAGTGCATGGCTAATCTTAGTTTGGTGACATGGCAGTATATGAGGTGTGATTTGGCAGTTCCAGTAAAACATCCCCTGTCTCGATATATCTTGTGCAGAAGCCTGCCAAAGTACCCACTGGCCATTAGGTCATTTTGACATCAATCTGTGTTACCATCTTCTCTCTCCTTAAAGAGAAGGAGAACTTTTTAAAACAAAAATTCCATAAGCATAAAGGGGAAAACTTTGACATACTTATGTATTTATGTTATGGCAAGTGTTTACAAATAGTAAGCTCAA
The DNA here is from genome assembly GCA_963574885.1 of Lepilemur ruficaudatus. Taxonomy (NCBI): domain Eukaryota; kingdom Metazoa; phylum Chordata; class Mammalia; order Primates; family Lepilemuridae; genus Lepilemur; species Lepilemur ruficaudatus. The sequence goes on from CAUYRT010103715.1 coordinate 5,773, forward strand.
AAATATTTGCAATATAACTGATAGAAAATAGGCTAATATATCCAATGTAAATTATTTTATAAATTATTAAGAAATAATGAACCCAGGAATAAATGGGCAGAAAATAGGTACAAACCCATCAAAGAAGAAGAATAAAAATTCACCTGTTTCCAGGAAAGTTGTCTCTGTTCTGCTCCTCATTCAGGATAAGTCCAACCCTGTGGAGAAAAGGTCAGAGTCAACTGCAGCCTAGCCTGGAAAAATTATGTATCTCATCAGGAGAGTTAGTTTCTCTCTTTTTGAAGCTTGTGATTCCTTTAAAGTACTGAATTCTGTGAGGAAAACTCATGTATGCTACAGTATTTATTACCTATACTGCCTTAACAAGAGTTGCCAGGAAAAGTAAAACACAGGACATTTAAAAATCTTCTCTCAAGAATGCAGGCTAAATTTAATCCTTTAATATAGAATTCAAATTATATTTTCCCTACTGGTACACATACACACAATTATTAGTTTATTAGTTCAGATGTATACATTTATGTAGATTTGCCCATTTGTCCACATTCCTGCTTGAGTTTCAGACCCTCCATTGGGATAACTATCTTAATTCATGAAGTCAATCATCTTCTGTTATGTTTGAGTTTTACATATATAAATCAGGTCTGACATTTATTTCCTCTCAATCCTTTTACACTAAAACATTCTAAACTTTTATAATAAAATATTCTAAAACATTATAATATTATTTTACAGTATTATTTTAATGTTTTCAGTCTTTAATGTTGCTGTGAGAAATCTGATGTGATACAAAAATTATCTTTTCTTTAAAACTAATTAGTCTTTCCTTTTTTGAGTTCTTCTCTTCATCTTCATTGTTTAGAAGTTTCCCTGTAACATTTTCAGTTTCCTGAACCTGAAGATACATGTCTTCCATCAACTCTGAAAAACTGGGTTTCTCCATGTTCATTCTCTTCTCTTTCTGAAATTACAATTACACTCATGATATATTTTAATATTTTCTTAGACTATCTTCTATGTTTCTTATCTTGCTTCTTTATTTTTCATCTCTTGGTCTTTCTGGGTTGGGATCTGGTTAATTGCTTTAGACATATATTCCAATTCACTAATTCTCTCTTTCTTTACTTGTGTCTAATATTCTGTTAACCCATTCATTTAGCTTTCAATTCTAAAAATATATGCTTCTAGAAGTTCCACAGGGTTGTTTTCTCATATCTTTCTAGCCATTTTTTGTAAATCTTATTCCTTATTCATATTTTAAACACTTTTATGTTTCTTTAAGCATTTTAAACAAATTTGTTTTATATTCTAGATCCAATCATGTCAACATCTGAGTTTCCAGAAGGTTAATTTCTGCTATATTATTTACTTGTTTTCCTCAGGAAGATGTTGTGTTTTATTTTAGGTTTTCTATAATTCTTTTCTTAAAATTTTGGAGTACTATGGGGGTAAAAATACTTTGGTTACAAAAATTGCCTTTGCACTGCCTGACAAGTGTACCCATCCCCCAGACAGCACACACTACATCTGTTAGGCATGGATTTACCCATCCTTTCCTCCCCACTCCCACCTGGCCAACACTCTATGAATGTTCCTTCCCATATGTGCACATTAGTATTGATCAATTAGTACCAATTTAATGTTGAGTACATGTGGTGTTTATTTTTCCATTCTTGTGATACTTCACTTAGAAGGATGGGTTCCTGTTTCATCCAGGATAATACAATAGGCAATTCATCATTATTTATGGCTGAGTAGTACTCCATGGTATATGTATACCACATTTTGTTAAGCCACTCATGTATTGATGGGCACTTGGGTTGTTTCCACATCTCTGCAATTGTAAATTGTGCTGCTATATACATTCAGGTGCAGATATCTTTTCTTATAGACATAGGCCTAGGCAAAGAATTTATGAGGAAGACCCCCCCAAAGCAATCACAGCATCAACAAAAATAAATAAAATAAATGAGACATGATTAAATTAAATGATTCTGCACAGCCAAAGAAACTATCACCAGAGCAAATAGACAACCTACAGAATGGGAGAAAATATTTGAAGGCTATATATCCAATAAGGGGCTGATAACTAAAATCTTTATAGAACTTAGGAAAATCATCAAGAAAAAAACAACCCCATTAAAAAATGGGCAAAGACATGAACAGAAACTTTTCAAAAGAAAACAAACATCCAATAAACATATGAAAAAATGCTCAACATCTCTAATCATCAGGAAAATGCAAATTAAAATCACAATGAGATATCACTTAACTCCATTGAGAATGGCTTTTGGCAAAAAGTCCCAAAACAACAAATATTGGCAAGGATAAGGAGAGATAGGAACACTCATACACTGCTGGTGGGACTGTAAGTTAATACAACATCTATGGAAAGTAATATGAAGATCCCTTAAAAAACTAAAAGTAGAACTACAATTTGATTCAGCAATCCCACTACTGGGTTTCTAGTGTCTACCCAAAGGAAAAAAAAAGACATTCTGCTGTTTTACTTTTTTAACTTTTTTCTTCTGACTCTGGCTTGAATAATTTCTTTCCTCAGATAATTTTTAATTTTCAATCATGGGCTCATGTTTAGCTACACTCTACCTGTGGGAATCCTACAAGACCTGGTTTGTATATTCATCAAGAGAATAGCTGCTTTTGCTTCTGTCAAAGTATACAAGACACTAGAAACCTAGGGAATAATTTTAGGTTAGTTTCTAAGCTTGAGTTTCCTAAACTATGCAGCAAGTATAAATTCAAATACTGGACCTGTATCAGAAATAGGCCATTCGTTACCATTTCTAAAGTGGGACTTTTTAGTTCACCAATGCTAAAACTTAAACTAGGTTCATTTGCCATCTCCCTTTCCCAAAAGACATTTTTTCCTGCCCCCTTCCTTTTCACTGAGCATGTGTCTCAGTTCCATATCCCACCTTTCATACAGGACCAATTCTTTGTTCCCTGCCCGATGTGGCTATTAAAATACAAGCTTATAAAATGGCAGGTGCCCTAAGGTCAGTTGCAGCTTAGCATCAGCTACCACCTTCATAGAGGACCTAGGGAGTGCATAATCCTCCATGGACTTATGCACAAGCCCAAAATACATAATCACAGTGGTAGTTCCTCTATGGGTTGTTCTTGACCCGGAACTGAGAAACAGAATCCGTCTAGTATTAAGAGCAGTAAATTGTGATACTTTGAAGCTGTTGGTGCCCATACTCTGCATCATGTGGATTAGGCTGATCTTCTGAAAGGGAGAACAAGACTAAGGCACAGAGTGAAACAGAAATAAGAGGTGGTGACAATGTCCTATCTATTAGTTTAAAGTTCTGCTTCTACTTGTTCTTGAATCTAAGATGATCCAGTTAAGGTCCTATGTAGTCTTACCCTCTCTCCAAATTTAAGACCAAGGCTTATATCCTACATAAATATAGAATATAAAAATTAATATATCAATTCTTCTAAATTTTGAAAAACAGAGAAAAAGAAGGAAACAATATAAAAGACAGGAAGCATCATTTTGAATTATCATTTTAAGTTTTTCCACCCTAACATTTTAAATTTAAATCACAGATTATGTATTTCAAGATAAAGTATCCCCATTCCTAATCCATTATTCTCTCATTTCCTTTCTTAAACTTCAGAATTTGTCTATTTGTTCTTTTGGAAACTACAAATCTTCTGGGAGATATGCTCACTGACCGTTTTAATCCTTTGTCTTTGAAAAATGGGCTACTTCCCATTGGAAGCTTCTAAAGGGATTTTTCCAAAGGAACCACACCACAGTGAAGTGGCTGCTCAGGCAATTATTCTAGGAAAACTCTCCCTGTGAGTTGGCCAGACAGGATGAAATTGGATAATTTTCTTTTAAACCCTAAAGAAGAGAATAAGAGACTAGAGTAAAAAGGAATTAGGTGCCAAAAAGAATTTCCCCACACGGAGAAGGGAGTGGTCAAGTACCAAAGCACAAGCCAAAGAACGATGCCTTGGCCTGCCCGCCTTAGTGATGCCCTCTCTGGACCAGGAACTTTCTTTTGTTCTCTTCATGGCTCTCCTTGGAGTTACAGCCTTGTTTGTCAGGGTAAAATGAAAATAGCTACAATGAAAAATAAATAAATGCCCTTCCAGAAGATGCTGTGTCAAGGCATTACAAGTCCAGCATATGTGATGTGTTTGACCCACTAAAAATCATATACCATTGGAACTAGTGAAGTCTACTTTTATAATGAGCAACACATCTTGGCTTAGACCTTCACTATTTTATCAGCATTCTCATAAGTATTTCCTTTAAGTGAAATCCTTGCTGGTAAGGGCTTATAAATTTGGAGAATAACTTTAATTCCCAAGAAGAATTATAATTGAGAATTATAAATATTATTAGCACTGAGACACGTCACAAAAGCCCTTCTCATTTTACAAGTAAGCAAACTGTAACCTGTAACCTAACCAAGTTCTCTCAGCTGATTAGCGATGGGGTCACAGCAGGAACCTAAGAGTCATTGATTCCTATGCCACTGTTCTGACCATCTGCACTGCTAAGTAGAAAATAAATATAGTAATGATTCATGCAGACACAAATTTTAAATTATTTCTGTTAGGATACTAGGCATAAATTCATGAATTGCAAATTTTCCTATCCTTTCACAGTGGCAAGTGTTAATAAATTTAGCTTAACATAGGCAGATTTTACCAATTCAGTGCCTTCGCTGTATTTTATTGATCTATTCAAACATTAAAATCAAAACCTCTGACCATAATAAATGCAGAAAGGTATTAATTCTACTTTTACATTGTCAGCAAGACTAGTACTGCCAGCCTACTCGCTATGAAAAGTAGATAATAAACTAATTCTCAAAATTAATCTTACTCAATTCAGGTTTGACACTGATATATATCAAAGAGCATAACACGATGTGTTGTAACCCTACAACATACATTCATAAACATTTGACTTGTGCTGTAGGTTTTTATTGTTACTGTTTTCCCTAAGTTGGTATCACTTCTAAGGTCTAAATGGGAAGAAATTTCAGATTAGCCTCCATATAAAATATGTTTCTAAATTCTAGGATTGAAAAAGGGGAAATAAGACTGCTAACTTAAGTGACATAAAATACCAGGGAAATCAGAATTGATTGGAAATGACATATTTGAGTGTTTTTCACAATTACTAATAAAAAACATACTGTGTTTGTGTAAACAATATGCTCAAAAAAGTGGCCTTAAACTTTAGACGTGCAGCAAAAGAGAAATTGCCCTGGAAATGATAAACATTTGAATAACAGCTCAAAAATTGCTGAGGATGTAGCTGGAAATGGAAAATAAAGCAGGCAATGAAGAAATCCTAGGGCTGAGCACGAGGGACAACAAAATCGAATCCACAGTCTTTGCACTCCAGTTGGCTCCTGTTTAGCTGGCAGGAAGAAATGTAAATGTAACCCACTTGCTTGCTGGGGTCACTACCTCCTTTCAGTGTTCCTATAAAGCAGGATTAATTTCAGGGGACTTCTGTTCTGAGGCTTTCTTATTCTGATATCTTGTTATTGCTGAACTCTCTCACCACCATCCTTCTGCCCTGCTTGTCCAAATTTTGAATAGAGTCCCTTGTCCTTCATTTCAACTGAAACATCACTCTCATAAGGCATTTGCATATGACAGACATTACTAAAGGCCTGTAGCAATGGGAGAAGGGGGATTATATCATAAAACCAAACCCCATAGAACTTGATCATGGAATTGGAGAGATCCCTGTGCTCAAAAGTCCTCTGGCCACTTTAATGTGGCCATTTTTCTCCAGTTTCCCTCTTTCTCATTACATTCTGCCACCCTCCCCCCTCTCCTTTCTACTGTTTACCTCTCGAGCCCAATTCTCCTTAACCTCTTTAAGTAATTCTTTCTTTATTTCACTGGCTTCTTCTAGCGTATACCTTCAGAGTCCCATAATCTTCCCATAAAATAATCCGTTAGGATATTTTCGTAAGTAGAGACAGTTACCTCCCTAAAAGGAGCTCTTGGATCAGATGTTAAAATAACAAATTTCCCTCTAGCAACATATACGATACAGCATGGTAATTCTTATAAAACTAAGGCAGAAACAACAGCAGCAGTTGCAGTAGAGAAAGCAACGGATGTTCTGGTTTATTGTCTGTATTAATGAAAGTTATTTCTTTTCTCACACGGTTATTATGATGATTAACAGATTGTGAGTGTGAACTCCAAGTTATATTCTAATGCAATGTATGCTATTCAATACTTAGCCATGCGTAGTTCATAGTATGCCTTCAGTTAATTTGAGAGGCATTTTCCCAGAGCTACCACATGCCAGGAAGAGATTGAGGATGTTTTAGGAACAAAAATGTCATCAAAGATAATTTTTTTAAAAATCATTTCACTTTGAAACAGACCATGGGAACATTCTAAGAAGAGGAAATAAAATGGCAAAGATATGTAGGAAAGAAAACACCAAGTGAATTCATATTGGAGAGTAGTGGTGGATAAGTTTAAAAAACAAGTAAGTTGGGCAGGGGCTTGAAGGCAGGATAATGTTTTCGGATTTAATTCAATAAACTAAAAACAAAACCATTGCTGTCATGTGTGATGTGTGTGACTGACAAATAAACAAATGTTTTTGGTTGCATAAGAGCATTAGAGCATCCAGATCATGAGACATAAGAGTCTATGTTTTCTGCTCTGGTCAAGCAATGCCCATAGAGTTGTGTCCAGTTCAGGACTCTACTCTTTGAAAACTTTGATAAACTTCAACTCATTCCAAAGAGAAAAGTGGTAAGGAATCCTGGAACTATGACACATGAGGAATGACAAAAGGAACAAAGGGCATTTGCCCTGTAGAATAGGAACTGTGAGGGGCTGATGTAATAGACTATGACACTCTTTAGAACATGGTTTGGTATTTTTGACCTTTGAGTCCTCAGTGCCTACATATGGTTGCTACTCAATAAAGGTCTGTTGAATGAATGAATGAATAATTGAATGGCCAGCTGTCATCCAGAACAGAAATTAAATTTGTTCTTTGTGTCTCCAAAGGGCAGAGGGTGATGGAAGTTGCAGAGAGAGAGATATAGATGGCAGCTCGACATAAAGAAGATCTTAACATGTACAACTCCAACAGTGAATGGAGCTGCTGCCAGACACGGTCAAGTTTCCACTTACATGCTAGGGTGAGCAAGCTCATGCTTGAAATGGGATAACTTAAGCATCCCTTGCACCCGGTGACTATTCAGCTTCATCACAATTTTTGAATTTTTAGCATGATACAGATCATATCTTATGTAATGACTTTTGATCATCTTGTTAATATTACTATATATGCAGTAACAAACTGTCCTGCAAAATTCTCTTCTTAAATTTAACATTCATGTTGCATTTTGCTGTGTTTCTTCAGTGACAAATTGGTGAGAAGAAATCACACAAATATACACACACAGGCAGCCCCCCCACCTTTCACCATCCACACATATTAGGTTAAGCTTCCAACATGAAGTCTTGCCAGAAGTCAGGTGGCCCCACTGGCAAAGGCAGATGTAGCAAATCTCAATGCACTTTCCTTTTACCTTATTGCTCCTGAAAGGGACATGCAATTGTTACTCAGATTTTCTAACAGAATATTGCTATACTTTGCCCTTTTGTATTTGTACGTACACCACCATTCTGGAAGAATTTTTGCATTAACAGTTACATAATTTTCTTTACAACAATTAGTCCCTCACTCCATTCTTGAACTAAATTCAGCATCAGAAAGACATAATGTCATCTTGGGGAGAAAACAAGATAACTACCCAGGTGTAGGTGAATAATATCTCAGCCTAGGCTTTCCACAATTCTCAAAAACCTCTCTCACCACTCACAAAAATTAATTCAAGATGGATAAAACTTGAATTTTAAGGCATGAAATCATAGAATTCTAGAAGAAAATGTAGGAGAAACACTTCTAAATATCAGCATAGGTAACGAATGTATGACTAAGACCCCAAAGGCAATTACAGTAATAGCAAAAATAAATAAATGGGATTTGATCAAACTAAAATGCTTCTGCACATCTAAGGAAATAATCAACAGAGCAAATAGACCACCTATAGAATGGGAGAAAATATTTGCAAACTATACATCCAATAAATGGCTAATATCCAAAATCTATTACACAAAGAACTCAAACAAATCAGCAAGAAAACAAATCAAAAAACCCCATTACAAAGTAGGCAAAAGACATGAATAGGAGCTGTTCAAAAGAAGATAGACAAATGGCCAACAAACATACGAAAAATACTCAATATCATTAATCATCAGGGAATTGCAAATTAAAATCACAATGAGATATCACCTTACCCCAGTTAGAATGGCTTTTATTAAAAAAGGCCAAAAACAATAGATGATGGCATGGATGCACAGAGAAAGGAACGCTTATATACTGCTGGTGGGACTACAAATTAGTACAGCCTCTATGGAAATCAGTATGGAGATGCTTCAAAGAAATAAAAGTAGACCAACTATTCAATCCAGCAATCCCACTAGTGGCTATTTACCCAAAGGTAAAGAAGTCATTGTGTCAAAGGGACACCTACACTTGAATGTTTATTGCAGCACAATTCACAATTGCAAAGATGTGGAATCAACCAAAGTGCCCATCAGTTCATGAATGGGTTAACAAAATGTGGTGTATATATACCATGGAATATTACTCAGCCATAAAAAATAATGTACTAATGCCTTTTGCAATAATTTATATGGAACTGGAGACCATTATCCTAAGTGAAATATTTAAAGAATAGAAAAACAAGCACCACGTGTACTCTCTGTTCAACTGGAACTTACCTATGAACATTAATGTGCACAGAGGGAAGTAAAATTCAGTGGAAATCAAGTAGGAGAAAAGGGCAAGGGGAGAGGGACAAAAACCTACCTAACAGGTACAGTAAACACTATCTGGATAATGGGCCACACTTATAACCCTGACTCAAACATTACAAAACTGATCCATGTAACCAAAAACATTTGTACCCTCCTAATATTTTGAAATTAAAAAAAACTATTTGTACGATTATAAAAGTAAATTAACTCACATGACTTTTTAAAGGAATTAAATTGCCTTTATTGAACGTAATATCATTTAACAATTTCTTAATTCAGCCATTCTCTTTGGTAGCTCTGGGAAGTATAGAAAAATGAAATCTTAACATTCTATGTAATTATGAGACTAGATAAGAAAATTCTAAGAAGAAAAGAACAAGGTGAAGAACCCTAAGTAGAACACATGAAGGAAATAGGGAAGAGTTTTGTCTTTGATGACAAAAAAAAAACAATAAAAAAATCTATTTTACAATATCTTCATGTTTGGACAAAGATTCTCTGCTTGATCAAAATTGGGTCAGTCTTCTGAAACTTCTCCTGGACCCATCTGTGCACTTCCTCATAAAATTCAGTTTTTGCAAAGAGCCCGACTGCCCACTCTCTTAGTAATTTTCCATCCACTGACTCCCACCCTGCTCTTTGGCTATAAATTCCCACTTGCCCGTGCTATATTCAGAGTCGAGCCCAATCTCTCTCCCAACTGCAAATCCCCTTGTGAAGGTCCTTATACCTATCACAATGGTCCTGAATAAATTCTGCTTTATCATGGTTTAACAAGTGTCATTAAACAATTATTTCTTTAACTATTAGTACAAATGTAAAAGTAACTAAAATTTGCCTAATTATAGCCATCCTTCAAAAAATTGTCAGAATAAAAGTCTGACTTTTTTAAAAAAAAGATTAAAAGCATAATAATTCAGATTACTACCTTTGGATACTCTTAATAGCAATAAGTGAATCTAAACGAACCCAAGCACAGTTCTAACACAGAGAAGAAACTGGGGCATTAGAGTACTTATTAAGGAGATTTAGGCAGCAGATTTATGTGTCAGCTGTGGTTTTAAAACTTATGACTCTCTTTTGATGGCATGGAAGTTCATTCATTTATTAAATATTTATTGACTACCTACTCTGTGCCAGACACTGTCATGACTTTGCTTTATTCAAATAAAAATAGAATAATATCCCTGTCCCAAGGAGCACTTTAAAAATACTATTTTATGATTCCCTTTCATTTTAAACCTAGCAATTCCTACCTTGAAGCATGATTAGATCGTTTATAAAACTGGACAAATTCTGAAAATGTTAAAATTATAGATAATATATCATAAGGAAAAATAGGTTTTGAATAAAACATTAATATTCTATTAATTATTGTTGTTGTTACATTTTATGCAATAGCCTAAAATTATAACAAAAATTAGATCCAACTATCTACTCCAACATAACACTATAGACCAAAAGCTATTGTGTCTGACAATGTTTTTCTCCCAAAGTCTATACAGGTTAACACGTATGCATGTCTCTCTCACTCTCTTTCTCTACCCCTCTCCTCCTCTGCTCCCCCCTCCCCCTGTGTGTGTGTGTGTGTGTGTGTGTGTGTGTGTGGTTTTCTTTTCTATTTTTATACGCTTTTAGAAATTCTGACTTTTGTAACGAGTAGCGGAATCATCTGTGATGAGGGAGAAAATCCAATCCATTACAGTCATAAATGAATAGAAGACATAACAATGAATAATATCCAACAGTGAAAGCAGTAAAGAAGATAATGTCTGGAATACAAACTTTTATTATATTTGATCCTAAGCAGTACTAATAGAACTCTAGTACACAGAGTCAAAATACATGTCCCAAAGCACGTTAGTGCTGTAGAATACAAGCAGTTGCTAAACACAAACATCAAATAAATATACAAAACAACTAGTCATGCAGGGATGATTTTCATAGTGATCTGTAAGTTAATGAAACACTGTTTAATAGATGATTTCTCAAGATCTTTAATTTTCTGGTTGAAGTTAGTGTAACTTTCCAGAAGGAGCATATAATTTTCTATATTTATGAAATATGCTTGATTAAGGAAACATTTTCGTGAAGAAACACCTTGTCAAAGTTTCCAAAAAACACAGATTCGGGTGTTAAGAGGCTAAAGGAAGTGACATATGTAAAGCACCCATTACAGTGCCTGGCACAGAGCAGATGCTTACTGAAAGGAATTGGGACTTGCGGTGATAGTAGTGGAGCTGTTGCTGTCATCACTGAACAGGGGAAGTCACAGTTTGCTGGCGGCTGGCCCACACTCAAAACACACGTACTGTGCTCCTGGAAACAGAAGAAGAGAAAGAGGGGGGATCGAGCAGATGCTGATGTTGAGTACCTGAACATCCTAATCATGCAAATACATTATCATTTAATTACTATAGCTATCCTCAGACGTAGGTTCCTTACATCAATATTTGATGACACTGAGGTTCGGAGTATGCTAACAGTTTCACATCAAGTAAATGATAGGCATAGGTCTATCTGAATTCAGAATTTACTCTTTGTCAAATAGTATCAATTCTTTAAATAAGCTCTTGATTTTACACTACAGAGGTTTGTTTTTTTTTTTTTTGTCGTTGCTGTTGTTCTTGGCTTGTGTGTGTGTGTGTGTGTGTGTGTGTGTGTGTTTGTTTGTGTGTGTGTATTTGCCTTATACCAAATGGAGTAATGCTCTGGAGAGTAAAGTAGAGCTGAGGGTGAATTTTGCCTCTGCCTTTTACTTACTGTTACCTTGGGCCTTAGCTTCTCATTATAAAATAGGATCCTTCCTTCCTTCCTCCCTCTCTCCCTCCATCCCTCTCTCCCTCTTTTGTCCATCCTTCCTTCCTCTCTTTTCTTCTCCTTACCATATAATAGCAGTAATATTTGAGCAAACAGTGAAGGGAAGAGTAGAAAAAGGGAAGGGTAGAGAAAGGTGGTATCAAAAGGTAAGATTGGGGAGCTAAACAAGGTAATGAAGAGCACTGTAGGCTGGGGGGTGGTTTATGTTACGTATAAAGGAGCTATTGTAGGATTTTAAACAGGAGAAGTATATTATCATATTATTGTTGAGAAGACCCCTATTCTGCCACTTGAAGATGAAATAGGGCAGCTGTGGGGAGATGGGGTGAAGGGCAAGAGTGAAAGTAGAGAAACCATTTAGAGGCTGATGTGCTCATGGAGACCAGAGAAGGTGGAGGCCTGCACCAACAGGGTGGCAGGGGACATGGGGCAAAGAGGGGAATTTCTGGTGTTTTCAAGGTAGTATCAAGAAGGCTTGCTAATGTACATGATGTCTAATTTATCAGAAAGGAAGGACTCCCAGGTTTTGGGCTTGAGTAACTTGATAAAACACTGTGCTTTCTGTATGAAAGGAGAAGAATAGGGGTTTGATAAGATGGACATGGAAGGCAAAAAATCCAGAATTTCATTCTGGATCTGTTAAGCTGGAGAACTCGAGTCAATGGGAGAAGAGATGCCAGGCAGACATTTGGACATGAGAGTGAGGAGCTCAGCACAGGTGTGGGCTGCAGTGGAAACGTGGGCGTCCTCAGCAGGAGAGAGCACACCACCGCGGAACTCAAAAGATGACTTAGGGACAAAGGTTAGGATGGAGAAGACGACAGCCTGAGACGAAATACTTAGTTACCAAGGGAGGAGGTCAGAGAAGGAGGCAGGAAAGAAAACAAAAATAGAAGAAAAAGAAAAAAGGGACTGAAGAAGGAAGGAAAGCAGGAAAGAACAGCGTTTTACAATGGGAGAGTGACGCCCTACTGAGTAACAGGCACAGGGAATTAAAAAGCAGTGTATCACTGACGGTGTTAAACAGACAGTATTTTGAAATATTCACTCTTTCTTCCCCTACGATGGGATGCAGGTGGTGCTGTGGCCCATGGGAAGAAAGGCACACTTCCTCTGTGGTAGATGAATGCAAGCATGAGTTTGTTCAGAGATAAGATGAGGGAGTTTGCCTCTGATGGCAAGAATTTTCCCATGAAATACGAGGCTCTTAAATCAGATCAAATCTCAGATACACGGAACTCTGTAATATAAGGACAAAGTTTCCATAAGTATGAGTTTATATAACAAGGTACAGTGCAAAGTGAGGACTGTCTGCATAAACATATAAATGGTGATAGTGACAACAAAGATTGCAAAATTTCAAAATATATTAAATATAAGTAAAAATGAGCCTTCAGTCAAAACACAGCCTAATAACTACTTGACTAAACAAAGGAATGAACTACTATCTGTTTCTTAGAGGACAGCCTTTCTATGGGGGAGCTAATGGCATTCCTTTTCTTTCCACTGTAACTTTTACTTTGTTCAAGGGCATTATCACACTTATAGTGAAAGGACACCCTAGGGACTCTGCACCTCAGGATAATTAGTAGAGACAGAAAAGGACAAATTGTTTCATGTTATAGACTGACTCTGACCTTGGTTTCTTAATCTAATTATACTTGCTGACTGCAATGGTACAGCAAGAGCTTAGCTGAGATGTCTGTAAATACAAACCATTTCCAAGATGTGAGGCAAGACATAGCTTGAGAGCTTAGTGAGTGAAGGACCACCGGTTATACAGCTATAAAACTGTGGAGAACTGATACATACTTTGTAAATGCCAGTTCTAAACTAACATGTATATCAGGGTCCATGAACTAAACAAAGTCATGCACGAGTTTCCTTAGCTGAGGGAATGAGTATATTTATAAATTATTCATAGTTGCTCCTAATTTGTCCATAACTTGGAATTGGCCTTCCTTTTAGTCCCTTGGGGTTCTCAACTGAGTTTTAGCAAGAGCTCATCAAGTCCAGGGATATCTTTTACACAAATTTATTTTCTCACTACTTCTCCTCCAGCATTGAAGTCACATCCTTCTCTAGTCTCAGCTACCTAGATTCCATGTTCCTCTCCCAAATAGAAGGATAAGCCTCAAATTGGGCAGAAAACACAACAATGAGATACCACTACATATCTACTAGAATAGCCAAACTCCAAAACACTGACAATAGCAAATGCTGGCAAGGATGTGGAGCAACAGGAACTCTCATTCATTGCTTCTGGGAATGCAAATGGTACAGCCACTTTGGAAGACAGTTGGGCAATTTCTAACAAAACTAAATGTGCTCATAACCTCACAACCCTGCAATCATGCTTCTTGGTATTTACCCAAATGAATTGAAAACTTATGCCATGCAAAAACCTGCACAGATGTTTATAGAGGCTTTATTCATAATTACCCAAACTTGGAGGCAACCAAGATATCCTTTAGTAGGTGAATTAATAAATAAAGTGTAGGACATCCAGACAATGGTATATTATTTAGTGCTAAAAAAAAAGAGCTATCGAGACATAAAGTGACGTGGAGAAACCATAAATACCATCTTTAAAAACCATAAATCTTTCATCATATGAAAGAATCCAATCTGGAAAGGCTACATACTGTATAATATCAACTATATGACATTCTGGGAAAGGCAAAATGATGGAGACAATAAAAAGATCAGTGGTTGCCAGGGGTTAGTGGGAAGGGAGGGATGAACAGCAGAACACAAAGGATTTTTAGGGTAGTGAAACTGTTCTGTATACTATACTGCTGTATACAGCATTTAAAATTTTATTATTATTTAAAAAATTAGATGAAAAGCTATCCTTGCAATAACTATTAAATAGATTGACTGAAACCCCCTAGATCTCTCTCACATGTAGGGCTTGCTGTTGCCACTCTTTAACATTCTTATTTGATTTTCTCTTCAGCTGAGTAATAGAAAGAACCTTTAAATGTTATTCATCAGTGACCCTAATTCACCTGGAGGCTCTATGCTTTTTTCCCCACACATAGTCCCAGTTCAAATAGATCGTAACACACCCTCACATATTTCTAGGATAAGCCATGTTCTGAAAACCATAGCAGTTATAATTCACTAGTTCTATATTTTTATAATCTTTAAATTAAAAAAAATCACAGGTGAAGAGAAAAAATGCTTAAAGTCCTAGTTTAGAATAATTTTTGAAAATTTATTATTTAAGTCTGTCTTTATTTTGAGAAAGTGACTTCAACAGATCATGGTGGGCCTGAATTCAGACAGAACAAGCCCAAATTCCATCCCTCACTGCCATGCTAAACAGGAAGGAACACATAAAACTGTCAGGCCATTTCACTGAAAGGTCTGTATTGGAGCTTAGGAAAAAAAAAAAGGAAAGAAACATTTCCAGTAGTAGTCTGGAAGGTTTTATTTCATTTGTTTGCCTTATAAAGTCGTGCTTAGTCATCTTATTAAAAGACAACCTTGCTATAGAAAACACAAGCCTGCGCCATGAAATTATGCATCAACAAACATTGATTTGCACCAGATTGGACCCTGGTTGCAGGAAAGCAAAGCTATGGCCCAAATGGTCCCATTGATTCAGGATAGAAGAACTGTGTCTTCTGTCTGTTTTGACTCTCCAGGATTTCCCTAACTTTTCCCTCATCAAAAATATATCAGTCTGCGGACTTAGGTGTTGAATGAATGTGCTAGTGGGTGTGAAGCGCTGGGCAGGAGTGGCGAGCTATTTGCACCTCCCTGTCAAGGCCTGCCTGCCACTGGCAATCGTGTCTGACTTTCCTCCAGCCCCTGCTCTGGCTTCATGCTAATGACATTTCTTTGCTAAGCTTTCACTGAAAGGCCATTTCACCCACAACCAGAATAAAAAAGAACTATTCCTTTATCTCAATATGACAGAATCAAGATAGATGTAGCACAATTTGGGGATGTAGCAGAAGGTATGTTGAATTTATCCATATACAGCAAAACTTGATGAAACATAGTTGATGCCTCAGTCTAACTATTCTCATATCTTTGCCTTAAGAAAAGTAAACTACAAGGCAGTGAGTTATGTCTATGAGAGGGGAATGTCACAAAGACACTATAGAATACACTCACTCAAAATATTATTGGGGAATAGAGAAGGGTAAGCAGGGAAGCCCTTCCTAAGAAGTAATGACTAAACTGAGACTCAAAGCATGGGAAGAATCTAAATACATGAAAAGGGTTAGGCAGGAAGGCATTTTATTGCTCTTATTCATATCAGAAAACTCAGAAGAAGAGATGAAATAATTTTCTTAGGACCACATAGTTGTTAACTAGCAGAACTGGGATTCAAACAGAAGAGACAGAGAAACAAAAGTTCAAATTGTAATGCAAATTACTTCACTTCCATAAACCTTAATTCCTTCATTTGCAAAGGAGTGATGAATGAACTACTTAGTTTAATGGCTGTTAAATAATAATTAATCGATCAATCAATAGTATTAGTTCAATCATTGTCTCTTTCACTAGACACTGAACATGCAGGCAGCATGTCCATCACATTCATTGGTGTATCCAAGGGCCTTATCCAATGCCTGGAATGTGACAGATAATTAATATGTATGATGAAAGTACTGAATGAAATGAAAGAACACATATGAAGTTCAGGCATAATGCCAAGAGTTTCTCAATAAATGTGTAATCTAATAAAGTCAAACTCATAGAAGCAGAAAGTAGAATAGTGGTTACCAGAGGCTGGGTTGACGGGGTGATGTGGGTCAAGGGTATAAAAGTTCAGTTAGACAAGAGAAATAAATGCAAGAGATCTATTGTACATCATGGTGACTATAGTTAATAACAATATATTACATTCTTGAAAATTGCTCAGAGTAGATTAAGTGTTCTTGTAACAAAAATATATGTGAGGTAATACATATGCATTAATTATCTTAAGTTAACTACTTCTCAAGTTATATATCTCTATATATACATAGACACACATATCAAAACATCATGTTGAACACCATAAACATATATATATAAGTTTTGTCAGTTAAAAAAGTAAAAAAAGAGGAAAAGTAAAAATACATAAACATTTGTTACGACAGTGAAAAAATGTGTTCGTAGAAAAAGAAAGTTTGAAAACTCCGCGCTTTCAGAGAAGTGCTGCCTATGCCAAAGGGCTCCCTTGGCACTTGGTTTCCAGGGGTGCATCATTGATGCCCACACAGGTTAGTAATTCCAAGAGTGGGGCTTTCTGTGAAATGCTCCAATCTGTTGCTTGTTTTATAGTAAGTTCCCCCTATGGTTCAGTATTATATTCAAGTGCAGAACAATTGTAAAACAGCAAAGTGAACTGAATATGAGAAAATGTATATTGAATATTAAACAGATGTCTGGATGGCTCACTTGGATAACAAATTTTATTTAAGAAATTGATTTGAAGAATTTTTATTTTTACTTTTGCACATAGGTAATGGTGATTCAAAGAATGTTTTCAAGTTTAACAATTAATGCATTACTCTTTTATTCACAGACTACCTATTTATCATAAATATCTGAATTAGCAGTAACAGACAGTATATTTTACAGAATAAGCTGTATGTCAGAACTCAAAATAGAGATTAATTTTCTTGAGTGTAAATTTGATAAATAACCCCTTCTCCTATCTAAAGTCTGACCTTCTACTTGTATTAGAGTCCTTTCTTAAGGATTTGGCTTCTGCAAGTGTGCCCTATCTCTCTTGTAACATTAGCTTCTTCCTCTCTTCTGGATCATTTCCCATTGGCACATAAATCCCCTATACCATGTATAAAATCTCCCATTGCAAAAAGTCCCCCCCTAGAAACTATGTCCATCTCCAACATCACTTCTCAGCTCCTCCTCATAGCAGACTTGTCTAAGGAGTTGTCTACATTCACTTTCCAGTGTTTCCCTTCCATTCTCCTGAACAAACCCGCGAGCAGACTTTCCTTCCCATGCCATGGCCCCAGTGAAAGCAATAACTTGGGTCAAGTGTATAGCAGTGGCATGCATTATAACAAATCCAATGTTCAAGTCATGGTCCTCACCTTACTGGACTTTAGAATTGCATTTACACAAGTAATCACTCCCTCCTAATTGCAACATTGTCTTCACTTGCCTCTTAATTCATCAGCCCCTCCTGGCTTTCTTACTCCTTCACTGGCTGGTCTTGATGAGTCTTCTCTCCCTTTTCCTATTCTCTTCCTTTCCTTTGCCAGGTCTCAGGCTCTATCTACACTCAATCCCTGAAAGGCGTCATCAAGTTTTATATCTGTAAATGCCATCTATGTGCCAATAACATCCAAATTTTATCTCTAGATTCAATATTTCCTAAGTTGCCAATCCATATAGCAGCTACTTAATATCCCTACTTAGATGGCCATTTAAACTCTGCCTGGTGTTCTTCCTCTTCTTAGTAAAAAAAGCCACCAATAGGCCATCAGTTCCACACCTTCGAGTCTTCCTGACTCCCTCCTTCTCTCCCTCCACACAGATCAAATCTATCAGCAATTTCTGTTGCTGCTATATGGACTATGATCAATTTTCATAACCTCATTACTACAACCCTGGTCCAAGTTGCTATCACCTCTTACTTGAATGTGAGCTAGAGACTCTAGCTGGTTTCTCTATCTTTCTTCTTGACCCTCCAGTTTATTCTACAACCAGACGCCAAAGGAATTTTTAGAAACACAAATTATATCGTGTTAATTCCATGCTCAAACCCCTCCAATGGCTATGTGTCCATCACACTCAGAATAAAGTCCAGACCCCTTCCTATAACACATAAGACCATAAAACATCTGGCCTCTTTTATCTGTCTAGCCCTCTCACACTGACCACTCTGTCCTTGTCCCCTCTAATCCAGCCACTTGGGAAATAATGCCATTCCTTAAGCTCACCATGGCCAATCCCACTTCAGTGTCTTTGTGTGATGGTTAATTTCATGTGTTGACATGACTGGGCTAAGGGATGCCCAGATAGCTGTTAAAACATTATCTCTGAGTGTGTCTGTGAGAGTGTTTCTGGAAAAGATTAACATTTGAATAGGTAGACTGAGTAAAGAAAACCCACCCTCACCAGTGTGGGTGGGCACCATGCAACCCACTGGGGGCCTGAATAGAACAAAAAGGCAGAGGAAGGGCAGATTTGCTCTCTATTTGAGCTGGGACATCCATCTTCTCCTGCCCTCAGCCATTGGTGCTCCTGGTTCTCAGGCCTTCATACTTAGATTGAATTACACTACGGCTTTCCTGGTTATCCAGCTTGCAGATAGCCTATCGTGGGACTTCTCAGCCTCCATAATCATGAGCCACCTCCCATAATAAATCTCTTTTTATATATCTATATGCATCTGTATCTCCTATTGGTTCTGTTTCTCTGGAGAACTCTGACAAACACACATTGCATTTCTCTCTTCCTAGAAAATGCTTCCTTCAGATTCTCCTATTCCCAGCACTGGTTCTCAGGGCTCAGATATCAGTTCGTCAGAGAGGCCCACTCCAACCGTTCTTTATGAAATAGCACTCATCCTCACTCACTAGCCAGCCAACCTAGTCCCTTACTCCACTTTATTTTTATGTTCTTCACATCACTTGCCACTCTCTGAAATTATGGCATGTATTTATTTACATATTTATTATAATTCTCTCCAATTTGAATGTAATTCTACAGGGCAGGAACATAATTGTCTCATTCACATTTGTAGCAACCAAAACAGTAACTGGCACACATAACAGACATTTAATAAATAGTATTTTGAATGAAATCATAAATAATAACTAAATATGGGTAGGAAAACTATTAATTATGTTTTTCTTATTATACTCTTAAGTCATTATCAAATCAATTTAAAATCAAATTAATTTTAAAATAGTTGTCATTTAAATTTTAAATGAGAAGAGGAAATATTGTACAGATACCAACATCCAAAATCATTTTAAGAATAATTTTGACAAAAGTTCAGTCAAAATCTCAAAAGGATTTTGAATGAAGATAGAACTTGAAAAAAATATTTTAAAATACATCCATTTGAATGATCAAATAGGAATATCAAAGAAAAGTTTGAAAAAGAAGAATCATGAGAGGTTGTGTGCGTATGAACAGAGAGAGAGAAAACGATCTGAAGGGACTTGTCCTAAAAATGCTAAAATATACTTTAAAGCTACAACGATCGATAATGTGGTACTGCTAAAAATGTAACACAGAGATAAATGAAATAGCTGCAGTAGCTATGAAGGAATACCTTGTATATACACAACTTAATGTACTATGAAATAAATATCACCAGCCAATAAATAAAGGATAAATAATTTTTAAATGGTATTGGACAAATCAGATACTTGCAAAAACTCTAACTAGGTCCTAAATCAGCACAGCACAATAAAAATAAAATTCTGGATCAACCAAAGAGATGAATGTTAGAAGTAAATTATGAAAAATGTATAACAAAAAAAGAAGCAAATATTTAATGGATTTTGGTGTAAGAAAGCCCTTCCCAAGCATAATGTTTACATAAAAAAAAAAAATAACTGCACTGAACAACAAAATAAGAACCACTTTTGAATGTTAAAAAATATCAGTAAAGTAGGAAGACAATTCTCAAACCAGAAATCATCTAGAACAGAGGCATTGATCTTTGTAACAGGACTGAGATTCCAGAGATGAAACCATCTGCATATGGTAATCTAATCTTTGATAAACCAGACAAAAATATACATTGGGGAAAAGAATCTCTCTTCAACAAATGGTGCTGGGAAAACTGGATAGTTACATGAAAAAGAAGAAGATAGCTACCTCTCACCTCTCACAAAAATCCATTCAAGATGGAGAACAGACTTAAACCTAAGGCACGAAACCTTAAGAATCCTAGAAGATGTTGGGAAGACCCTTTCAGACATTGGCCTAGGCAAAGAATTCTTGAAGAAGACCCCCAAAGCAATCACCACAGCCACAAAAATAAACAAATGAGATCTGATCAAATTAAAAATTTCCTGCACAGCCAAGGAAACTATCACTAGAGCAAATAGACAACCTACAGAATGGGAGAAAATATTTGCTCTCTACATTTCTGATAAAGGTCTGATAACAAGAATCTATCAGAACTCAAAAGAATTAACAAGAAAAAATCAAACAACCCCATCAATAAATGGGCAACAGAAATGAACAGAAACTTTTCCAAAGAAGACAGTATTATGGCCAGCAAGCATATGAAAAAATGCTCAACATCTCTAATCATTAGAGAAATGCAAATCAAAACCATGGTGAGATATCACCTAACCCCAGTGAGATTGGCCTCTATCAAAAAATCCCAAAACAACAAATGCTGGCAAGGATGTAGAGAGACAGGAACACTCTTACACTGCTGGTGGGAGTGCAAATTAGTGCAATTTCTGTGGAAAAGAATTTGGAGATAACTCAAAGAGCTAAAAATAGAAATGCCATCCGATCCAGCAATAGCATTATTAGGCATCTACCCAAAAGAGCATAAGACATTCTATAATAAAGACATCTGCACCTGAATG
>CAUYRT010103716.1:0-21068 GCA_963574885.1 Lepilemur ruficaudatus
GTGGACAATGGGGAGAGGCTGTGCATGTGTGGGGCAGGGACATCTCTGTACCTAACACTCAATTTTGCTGTGAACCTAAAACCTAAACTACATATCAGAATATATAAACAAAAGCCTTAGATCCTTAAATGACTTCAGCCCTCCAGGAGAAATATCTCTGATACTGTATCCTGTAGGTGACAGGAAGACTCAAAAGGAAAAATTATTTCTGTCATGTATCTTTTTTTGAGCATTTGAAACTCTTTTTACAAGAAAGAATTTGAAATTATTATAATATTTTGTTTATGAAATTTTGCATATTATTTACTAACACTGTTATAAAAATTAGTAATGCAAGAATATGGATTTTGTTGGTATACAAATATTTTAATTTATAAAATAGAATAAGCAGGCTTATACATATATTAATAGTCTGGTTACAGGAAATGACTTACGTTGATTTACCATACTCCGTTTTCTCACTGTGATCGATGGCACACAATTTGCTAATATATTCTACTAAAAATACTGGATTACTTAAGATTGCTTAATGTCTCAGGTAAAATAGCAAATTATTTTTACTTACTTCTACATACAATTTTAGAATATCTATTAGGAAGCATAATAGAAGTTGCTATTTTTATTTCAAAGTAAGAGTGTATTAAAAAGCATTTTGATTAAATAAAAATAATAGAGGTGTTATTCTCACTGGTCTGGAGTGACTGACCAAGATTAAAGGATTGCTTCCTGCTTTAACAACTAAAATGAAAAGTAACACTAGTTGTAGATAGAGTGGAAAATAAAAGGACAAGCAAATCAATTTTTTAAGAGCCTATGTTAACTTTCTCGATCTATGAAGCATATATTGTATTCCTCATTCTTTTGGGTGTTCATTTAAAATAATTATGCTTAATTTGAAAATTCACTGAAAAATAACTTGCAGTAAGTTCTTGGATATTAAGTTTAGCAAGGATCAGATAAAAAGCCACAATGGTAGAATTACATATGATACATACATATATATATGATGCATAGATATATGTGGATACAGATAGAGATATATAAATGTATAAGGCATTGTGCATATATAAAAATATATAAATGTATATTATCTCTTTCTATCTAAATATATTTCCTCTAGTTGCTTGCATCTGAGATGTTAGAATCATTTTTGTTTGAAGGACTTCACATACTCCATGAAAAACAGACCCTTTTGAAAGAAATGATATTTTTAAGTACTTTCCATGATCATTGGTATTAGGCAGAATGTATTCCACATTATCTGTCATTTAGATTGGTATTCTTAAGTCACTTTCTATCGGCAAAAATCATGGATCATAAACACCTGATGCTACTAACGGCTAATTTGTATTGAGGTCTTATTATTCACCTTTGCCTCTACTTCTGATGGCACCTTCATGAGCTCTCACCTGAACTATTGTACTAACCCCTCCCAAAATGTGGGATTATTGCTAACTGACTGACTCAATGACTATTTATTGAATGTCAACTATGTACCACGCACGGTTATTTTAGATCTGGAAATATATCATTGAAGAAAGCACCCTTTATGAATTTTACATTCTTGCTGAGGGTAAATCAGATACACAAAGTGATGGGTACCAAGGGAAGAAAAACAGAATTGTAAAGGGAAGAGGTTAATCTTACTAGCTTATCCATTAAAAAGAAAAATCCTGCACTTCCTTTCAGTTTTTTCACTCACTGAGTAGCATTCCTAAAAAAATAAATAAATAAAAAGAACATAGATATAATACTTCAAGATATCCAGGTAATTATAACTCATTGAGTTTAGCGTAGAATGCTTAAAAATGTTCATGCTGAGCATGCAAGCCAACTTATGATACAGTTTCTTTGCCCTTGAGGAGCTTCTGGTCCATGCTGTATGGCATCATTTAAAAATGCCGAAAGTCCTGATTTTCTGGTGCTTTGAGCTACACAAACTGAGCAAAATACAGTGATAGCCACCCACCTTCAACACCCACAGTGGGCCACTGGCTCAAAACAAATGCTTTATTTGGATGGCTTTAGATATTTGAGGAACATTTATTCTGACCAAAAAAAACCTTTTTTCCTTTTTTTGAAACTTGAATCACTTAGCCAAAATACATGGCAAAAAAAAAAAAAATACATTCCTTTTTTACTTTCTGTAGAAGTTTTTGCATTCATTGTGAGTTCACTCTATAACTTTGAATTCGTTTTTAATGGATTTTCATATTCAATGAATTATCTTTAAATAAGAGTAAAGAAATAAAAACACTGGGAGAAAAAGCTCGGTAATGTAGTATCAAGTATCCTCCTTTCTTGTATGTTTATGTTCAAGAGTATTTGTTCTGGGAACATTTGACTGAAAGCTAAATCTTTTGAGTAATTGACTTCTCAACATCAGCTAGCTACATGTGATAAAAGCAAAGACTTGTTTTTCTTTCTCCCAGCTGATAAAGAAAACCAAGTCTTTTTTTACACAATTCAAATAGAGAGATTGAAAGCATTAATAATTGTTTCAAAAAGACCATAGTGAAAAACATGAAAACACAGAGAAGATGAAATTACTTACAGGTCTTGGATTCAGTTGATTCATAGACTAAAGTCACATTTTCACTCATTCTCACACATTCTTCTCACAATGCTACAGTATTGTTCTGGAAATCATGATTTGACTATGTGACTACAGAATCTATAAATAAGGTACTAAATGTTTTTTGGCCTTCATTAGCTTGAAATTCAAATACAGTAATTCACCCATATCTGTGGGGGATACATTCTAAGACCTCCAGTAGATGCCTGACACTGAGACGAATTCTAAAGTGTGAATACAGCAGGCAAAGGGATGACTCATGACCTGGGTGGGATGTAGAAGGGCAGTGTGAAATTCTATCATGCTATTCAGAACAGTGCACAATTTAAAAACTCGTGAATTGTTTATTTCTAGATTTTTCTATTTCATATACCCCTGGTTGA
This sequence comes from Lepilemur ruficaudatus, assembly GCA_963574885.1. Taxonomy (NCBI): domain Eukaryota; kingdom Metazoa; phylum Chordata; class Mammalia; order Primates; family Lepilemuridae; genus Lepilemur; species Lepilemur ruficaudatus. The sequence continues at coordinate 2,959 of CAUYRT010103716.1, forward strand.
CTGTCGGTAACTGAAAATGCGGAAAGCAAAACAGTGATAAAGGGAAACTACCGTATGTAGATAAGAACACATAATAATGTTATCCTCATCAATACTGTATTTTTTCAAAGAACTTTATAGTGGAGGTGAAATTATTTAGAATTTTACATACATTAAGAAACAATTATCCATTATGATAGTTTTATACGTACAAATTTCCACTAATAGAGAAAGAAGAATAGAGTAAGTAATCTTTCCTTAGTGGCTTATAATCTATTCCAAATCATGGCAATTATTGAGCCAGCACGGCTGTCCGAGGAGAATTCATGTTGAATACAGCATTTGGTAGAATCAGACTACCACTTCACAGCTAAAAGAAACACAATTTTTTTTTGTTCTGTGTCCTTCAAATATAAATGTCACCTGTAGAGAGTAACCAAGGAAAGTTTGCAGTTCTCAAGCACTTTTTAGCAAACTGTATTATTGCCACTAATTTTCCTTAAAATATTATATTCATAAATTGCTATGAAACACTGAGCCAATAATTTCATGACATTTTACCATTATAATCGCATGATGATACAATAATAAATATATATGTAAACTAAACAGGAAAAATGCTTAATAAGCTGAAAAGAATATTTGTATTACCTAAAAATGTAAAAATATAACTATCTGAAACTTTTTTAAAAATAAAAAATAGCTTATATTACCATAAAAATAAAAAGCTCTCCAAATTTTCACCTCTTCTATCTCTCCCCTTACCACACTTTCCAAAAAATTCAAAAAATATTCACACTTTTAGCCAAGATTGCATTCTAAATTCACACTTTGAAAGTTCTGCTCATTCATCTGAACAGATAACAACAGTGATAAAGTACAAAAGCAGAAAAAATTAAAAACCCTCATTTCCCAAAATAATCAGTTACATGAAGAAACAATGGAAGGTAAATGCTTAGAAGTAAGAAGGACTAAAGCCCATTCAAAGGATGAGCCTTCCCAGCAAATTTTCAAAACAAATATAGATGATCCTTGAGCAACACAGGAGTTAAGGGTGCCAATCCCCTGCTCAGTCAAAAATCCATGTATAACTTTTGACTCCTCAAAAACTTAACTACTATTAGCCTCATATTGACCAGAAGCCTTATTGATAACAGTCAATTAATATATATTTTGTATATGTGTGACATACCATATCCTTACAATGGAAAGGATTTAGCACCCTTGTGAAAAATCAATTGTTCATAGATTATGGGTTTATTTTGGAACTGTCAATTCTGTTTCATATCCATGCTTATGACAGTAAAATGCTGCTTTGATTACTGTGGCTCTGGAGTAAATTTTGAAATTGTGAACTGTAAATCTTCTAACATTGTTCTTTTCCCAGATTGTTTTGACCATTCAGGCCCCCTTACAATTCCGTATGACTTTGAGAATCAGCTTTTCCACTTCTGCAAAAGATGTGGTTGAAATTTTGGAGGGGTTTATATTGAATGTAAATAATTTTGGATATTATTGATACCATAACAATATTGTCTTTGTATCCATCCATGAACATGGGGATTTCTTTCCATTTAGTTAGGCCTTTAATTTCTTTCAGCAGTGGCTAGTAATTTTTAGTGTAAAATTCTTTCACCTCCTTGGTTAAATATATTCTTGAATATTTTTTTAGATGTTATTGTAAATGGAATTACTTTGATCTTTCTTTTGAATTATCCATTGCATGTATATAGAAACACAACTAATTTCTGTGTGTTGATAATTTACCTTGCAACATTGCTTAATTTATTTATTTTATCTAATAGCTTATTAACAGATTCTTTGGGATTTTCAATATACAGGATCATGTCATATATGAATAGAAATAGTTGTATTTCTTTCTTTCCAATTTGGATGTCATTCCTTGCCTGATTGCACTGGCTGGAACATCTACTACAATGTTGAATAGTAGTGGTGAAAGTGGGTATCCTTGTTTTGTTTTAAATGTGTTTTTAAATAAATATTAAAGGAAAATAGTAAGTATAAGAAAGTTACAAAATTAAACAGCAAATATAAAAAAACTAAAACAATAAAAATTTTAAAATCCTAAGTGAATATAATACAAATAATAGAATTAAAACTTAACATTTTTAAAAAGGTAAAATAATACTTAGCTAATTTTTTGAAAAGTACTGTTGATCAAATTATAAACAAGCCTCAGATTGTTGATTATTTCTGGAGAATAATGTAGAAGAATTATATCAGAATATGATATAAAGTAGGCTTTAATTACATATATAATTTTCTTTCAATGACTAAAGCTAATATGGTGGGTTCATGAATATTTGTTATATAATTTTATGTACTTTCATGTATGGTTTAAACATAGCAAAAATTATATACACATAATTTAAAAGAAGATACAAAGAATGTATAGTTTTTACAGTGTCCTTACATATTTTAAAAATACATTTGTCCTCTGGTTTTGCTTCATGAAAAATAATCTTAAGACACAGAAATGAAAGCTTAAATAATTTTCTTGCAAAGGAATGAAGTAATAACCACAGGAGACGGAGGAAATCTAACATCAAAATAGACTTCAAAGTTATTGTTCTTTTTTAAGTTCAAAGTATTTATGAAAATTAACTGCCATTCATTGTCAATCTGTGCTTAATTTTAATAATAATTGTTAATTATATTGGTGAACTGTAAGGGTGGGCCATAAAAAAATAAGAAACTAAAGATGCTAGAGATTAGCAAAGAAATGAATGGATGAATGAAAATGCCATATACCCCAAGACATCAAAACAATGTAAATTTCTATATGAAACAAAGTTCCATTGAACTCAATTCTCTTCAGATTAAGAAAAGACTTGTTTATTTCTTTTAAAATAACTCAGGATTTAACGTTTTATCCACAAAAATATTATTCCCTGTTTTTTTTCTAGCAACATACATTTTTTGTTATTCCAATGTTATGAAAAAGCAAAATACTAAATCTTCTCAGGAGTGACCCACCCCATGTTTGTTTTCTCTTTAAAATCTTAATATTTTTATATTTTTAGTTAAGTTTATAAACCCATTTTGGATTACTCCCTTATAGTAAAGTTAGACAGCAGTGTTGTATAACAAAGCAATCCACACTTATAATGATGACATCTCATTTTATGAGGACATGGCCACATTGCGATGAATAAATTCATGAAGTCTCACCGCTCTGTGACCCCATATCTGCAGTGTTTTTTTATCTAGTCCAGTTCTAGCTCATTACTGTCTTAACAAAAGCAGCCATTTTACTTCATTTTTGATCTTATCTGCCCTTTAAAGGTGAAGAAGCACAAAAAAACTAAGATAATAGGACTGCATCTTTTTTTTTCTTTAAAGAGCCAGTAAACTCTATTTTAACAAGTTCATTCAAAATAACTGTACTTTTTTTTGAATATAGATTATGCACCCATACTGAAAATATAATTGTTTCTATCTTCAGTTAATTTTTTTTCAAAAATGCCTTTGTAGTTTATGAAGTATCATTAACATGCAGAAATTATTCCAATGATACTCTGGAGATAGGGGGTAGAGAGTTGAGTGTGTACAGAGTCCCTGCAAGGCATTCTCAAGGTCAGAGACAAATAATTAAAATACTGCTAACGGGTCTCTTAATGACAAGTAGCACAGTGTATCATTCTTCAATACTTTTTTCTAAGTCCTGGCCCCTAGAATCTTGCTAATTCGCATTTTTATATAGGTCCAAAGATGTTATTAAGTTTCTAGGATCTGAGGAGCATGGGATGATTTGCAGTGAAATTGGTTACCCAAAAGTTCCAATGGAAGTCAGATGAATGTGGCAGATTTAATACAGAGAATTATCACTTCTGCTTCTCAAAAACTCATAAAAGGAGAATGATAGAATAGAAAGGGGTAAACCCACAAGGACAAAGAGAAAATGAGATGACACAAGACATTTTAATAAATCTTTGAAATACACGATGTGGGAGGAGGGAGAATTGGTAAACGACTTCAAAAAGTGGAAATAGTTATTACCTAAGAGCCTTCAGAGTAGGGGAGTAAAAAGCACCAAGAAAATTATTTTTGAACCATAAGGATGACCCCAGACTTGGAGGTATAAGGTCACCGTGGAAGGTAGCAGAGATGTTCAAGGCTGTAAACAGAATGGTTTGACACACAGATTTTTCCTCTTTCACCTAGTGAACCTGGTATATCTGTTTCCCTCACATCCACCTGCCTCTCCCTTTCTACAGCTATTTAATTTCTCCTACAAACGCTCTGAGAGTTGCAAGTGCAGCAGAAGATGACGGTGAAGGATGAGAGTAGAAATATGGAGATAAAGTTGGGATTCCCAGGCCCTTTCCCCTGCCTTGCTATGCAATACCTGTAGCAGGGAGATATGTGCAAAGGAAGAATACAAGTGGGAAAGCAAAGTAGCATAGGGAGAACAAATAAATCCTAAAACAAAAGGAAGCATAATCAAGGGAGATAATCATAACGCCGTAAAGACAGAGGCACCCAAAACAAACATTGCCATCATAATTGTATTTATTTACTTTTAATATTTTAAATACCAATTTGCAGTAAATAAAAAGTACTTTTCAAGCAGAAAACAAATCCGTGTTATACAAATAAATTGTATAGAACTTTAATAAGGAATACTATACATACCATTATGTATTATTGCATTTGCTAATCTAACAATGTTAAGTAGAATGCCTCTTTTTAGTAATTTCATATGGTAAGAATGACTGAGAATCTTTGTAATACAAGCTATTAGTTTGCTCATCTTACTATAAGGAAATCTTTGGTTATTGTTTTTTAGAAGACCTTAAACCTTACGAAAGTAAAAAGTAAGCTTTTCATTTGTCATATCTATTTTATCACATATTACAAATATTGGAAAAATATGTATACCTTTAATGAGTTATTACATTCTATTTTGTCTCTAAAATGCCATTTGTTTGAAAGAATTCAATCATCATCATCATCATCATCTATCAGTCTTATCACTTGAAACGAGATCACAATAATTATAAAAGCGTGATAGCTATGCCATTAAAGCTAACTGTTATTCTTTTGCTTGGTTGTCATTTGTCATTAATGGCTGCTCAGTGAATAGATGGAGGAAAGGAAACTTAGGGCAAGAGTCATAAAATGTTATTATAAATAGCACAGTCCTTGGTATTTTATTTAAATTTACACTTCAATAGATTCTTCTGTACTACACAGCTGTTACTCACTTGTTAAAATCACCTTTTCAACCTTATAGCCTATGTGACTTTTTTGTTTGTCATGTAATAACAGTTTCTCAAACTGCTGTTATAATAAGATCAGTGGAATAGAAATGCTTTGACCTCTGCATTATAGACAAGGTTGAAAAAAAAACTTTGTTAAAGACTAAGTAAGAAAACCACATGTTTACATTATGCCCAAAGACAAAGGTTAGGCAGAAAACAACTTGTCAACCCTCCCTACATCTATCAAGTCTTTGGGGCAGAGTGTCATTGAAATCTCATTCTCAACCAACCTGAGGAGAAGAATGCATTTACTTACCTGTCTAATCAAACAGCAAAGGTAAATGGTAAATGATTTGGCACATGATGAGGAGAGGAAATATTATGTAGCCTATCAGTTTGATTTCATAATTTCTCATAATGATTAATTCATTTCTAACAGCATATTACACTCTTTAAAGTAATTCATAAGATTTAGTCTCTGTTCCTCGGGATTCACATGGCTACTAAGAGACGTAATAGGTCAAGGGAGATAGACTATAATTACCTGTAGTTATCACTATGTGCAGAATGCCATAAAATGCTAAGGATTACTTTTGTCTCATTTCTTCTTTTCTCCCCAGGGCTCCAAAGAGGAATAGGTAATACCATCAACAAGAGTTGAGTCGATCTGCAGCCAGCATTGCCTTTGTATAGATGATGATACCTGCATCATCTAATGCTGACCCTCAGGCAAGCAGATACTGAACTCTTGCTGAGGCAGTTTGATGAATATTTTGTATTTGTACTATTACATGAAAATCTAATGTAAACTGTCACTACATGATGCTTTACAGAGAACAGAAAATATTTTTCCTAAGACTACATTTTTTTTTATGATGCCAGAATGCAATCATAAGAATACAAATTTAGAAACTTTTCTTCAGGGTTGATTTTTCTACATCAAAATCCTGGTTGTATTTTAGCTGCATTAATGTGTAACAATTATTGACTTTCTTAGAGATAGATTTTTATTTTCAGTTTCTGTAGTTATTGGGAGATTGGAAAATTGCTGTTAATATGGAAGGAAATTTTTATATTCAAATCTTATATTTTGTGGGAGAAATATTTCATATTTTACCACCATGAAAATACCAAGAATATGTTAATAGATTTTCACTTAGATGGCAATGGATGACTTTTAAAATATTTAATTTTTTTGAGACAGAGTCTCACTCTCTTGCCCTGGCTAGAGTGCCGTGGTGTCAGCCTAGCTCACAGCAACCTCAAACTCCTGGGGTCAAGCGATCCTCCTGCCTCAGCCTCCTGCGTAGCTGGGACTATAGGGACACGCCTCCGTGTCCAGCTAATTTTTTCTATTTTTAGTTGTTTGGCTAATTTCTTTTTATTTATAGTGGAGATGGGGTCTCACTCTTGCTCAGGCTGGTCTCGAACTCCTGAGCTCAAGCAATCCTCCCGCCTCGGCCTCCCAGAGTGCTAGGATTACAGGCGTGAGCCACCACACCCGGCCTAAAATATTAATTATTAAGCTAAAACATATCTTCCTTCTTCCTTCACTCTCTCCAAAAAAAAAAAATGTTGCTTTACATTAGCTAACAAGAACATTTTAAACATTTATAACTATCTATTGAAATATAGTGATAAACAACAAAGAGAATATTCTTCTATTCACTTTCACGTCACTTCCATAGCTACAGTTTCTGAATGTTTGTTATGGGGTTAGTAAATGGACTACAGAATTTACATACTTTTAATGTATTATTTACAACAAATGAGTAAATGAGCTTGTTTTCCTACAACTAATGCCGCTGATCTGACAGGAGGCAGAGCTCAGGTGGTGATGTGAGCAATGGGAAATGGCTGTAAATACAGATGAAGCTGGCCCTCCGCTCCCCTCCTGCTGTGTGGCCCAGTTCCTGACAGGCCATGGACTGGTACTGGTCCACGGCTCAGGGGTTGGGGACTGCAGCACTATTCCATACTGCAGCTTTGTAATGGGGGAACACTATTCAGAGTTTCACCAGTAAGACTTATAAACATGCTAAAAATTATCATAACACTGAAGACTCTTTAAAAATATTAAAATTAATTTATAAAATGCTCACCAAGTGCTATGGATTGAAGGTTTTTGTTGCTTCCAAAATTCATATTGAAACTTAATTCCCAACACAGTAGTACAGACGTTCCTTGATTTGCAATGGGCATCACATCTCATACACCCATTGTGAGTCAAAAATGCATGTAATACACCTAACCTACAGAATATTACAGCTTAGCCTAGCCTACCTTAAATGTGCTCAGAACACATACAGTACATTAGCCTACAGCTGGGAAAAATCACCTGGCCACACAGCACACTGGAGAGTATCTATTGTTTACCCTCATGAATGACTGGGAGCCTCTGCTCACTGCCATTGCCCAGCATCACAAGAGAGCATAGGACTGCACAGAGAGCATAGCCTGGGAAAAGAGAACACCTGGAAGATTTAAGGCAAATAGGACTTCACCAAGGCACACAGTCATCAATATGGCCAAAGTCAAAGTGAAGGAGAAAATCCTGCAAGTACAAGCTCTGAAATGAAAATATCAAGTAACTTCCATAGAAAAACCTATCTGACTAATAATGATAGACTTCTCAGCAGAAACCTTACAAGCCAGAAAGGATTGGGGTCCTATGTTTAGTCTTCTTAAACAAAGCAACTTTCAACCAAGATTATGTACCTTACAAAACTAAGTTTCATAAATGACAGAGAAATAAAATCTTTCTCAGACAAGCAAACACTAAGGGCAGCAGTCCCCAATGCTTTTGGTGCCAGGGGCCAGTTTCATGGAAGAAAATTTTTCCACAGACTGGGGGATAGGGGTGAGGTGTGATGGGGGTGTGTGGGGTGTGGTACAGATCTCAGGCAGTGATGCACGGCCTGTTTTCCAGCAGGCTATAGACCACTAACCGGCTGTGGTCTGGGGGTTGGGGACTGCAGACTAAGGAAATTTATCACCACTAGACTTGTCCTATAAGAAGTGATTAAAAGTGCTCCGTACATGGAACAGAACAATCAATACCCACCAGTCTGAAAACATCTGAAAGTTAAAACTCACAGCTCTTATAAAACAGTAACACAAGGGGGAAAATAAAGCAACTAGATAACAATCACCATGATAATCAGAACAGTATCTCACATATCAATACTAACATTGAATGAAAACAGCCTTAATGCCCCACTTAAAAAATATAGATTGGCTGAATGGATAAAAAAAAACACAACCAAAATATATGCTGTCTCCAAGAAATTCATTTGACTTTGGAAGATTCTGATAGACTCAAAGTAAAGGGATGGAAAAAAAATTCTACACAAATAGAAACCAAAGTGAGCAAAAGAGTAGCTATTCTCACATCAGATAAAATAGATTTTAAATCAACAACAGTACAAAAAACAAAGATGATATAATGATAAAGGGATCAATTAAATAACAATATACAACAATCCTAAATATTTATGCACCTAACAAGGAGTTCCCAGATTCATAAAACAAATTCTACTAGATTTAAGGAAAGAAATAAATAGCAAGATCGTAGTAGCCAGGGACTTCAACACTCCACTGAGAGAACTACATAGATCACTGAGACAGAAAGTCAACAAAGGAACACTAGACTTAGGACTTTAGCACAAATGGGCCTAATGACATTTACAGAGCATTTTACCCCCAAAACTACAGAATATACATATATCTAATCAGCAGGCACATAGGACATTTGTCAAGATAAATCACACGTTTGGCCACAAAATAATTCTTAGAAAATTTAGAAACATTGAAATCATACCATTTATCTTCTTGGACCACCTGGAATAGAACTAGAAATTAATTCTAGGAGAAACTCTTAAAACCATACGAGAACATGAAAATTAAAAAATCTGTTGCTGAATGATATTTGGGTCAATGATGAAATCAAGATGTAAATAAAAAAATTTTCAAGAGCAACAAAGGTGACACAAGCTTCCAAAAAAATCTCTGGGATATAGTAAAAGCAATGCTAAAACGAAAGCTCATAGCCTTAAATGCCTATATCAAAAAGACAGAAAGATCACAAATTAATAACCTCATGTCACACCTCAAAGAAAAAGAAATTAAGAAGAAACCAAACCCAAAGCTAGCAGAAGAGAAATAATAAAGATTAATGCAGAAAAAAATGAAATATAAACAAAAAAAATACAAAGTATCAATGAAACAAAAAGATTCATTCTTTGAAAAAAATAAACAAAATTGATAGACCACTAGCTAGATTAAGCAAAAACAGAGAGAAAGGATTCAGATAAACTCAATGCCAAATGAAAAAGAAGAGACATTACACTGATACCACAGAAATACAAAATAATATCTGAGACTTCTATGAAAACCTTAAACTAGAAAATCTTGATAAAGATTTGGAAAGATGGATAAATTTTAAAAAATCATAGAACCTCCCAAGCTTGAATGGGAAGAAATAAAAATCCTGAATAGATCAAGAATGAGAAGTGAGATTAAACCATGATCAAGTGGGTTTCAACCTAGGGATGCTAGGATGTTTCAACATATGCAAATCAGTAAGTGTGATTCACCACATAAACGGAATTAAAAACAGAGAACATATGATCATCTCAAGAGATGCAGAAAAAGCATTTGATAAAATCCAGCACCCCTTCAGGATAAAAACCCTCGACAAACTAGGCATAGAAGGAACATACCTCAAAATAATAAACACCATATATGACAAATTCACAGCTAACATTATAGTGAATGGGGAAACGTTGAAAGCATTCCCCTTATGAAAAGGAACAAGATAAAGATGTTCACTGTCATTGCTTCAATTCAACATAGTACTAGAAATTCCTGCCAGAGCAATCCAGCAAGAGAAAGAAACAAAGGGCACCTGCATTGGAAAAAAGGAGGTCAAACTATCCCGCTTTGCTGATGATAGAATGTTATATCCAGAAAACTCTGAAGACTCCACACCAAAAGACTCCTAGAATTGATCAATTCAGTAAAGTCTCAGGTTACAAAATTGATGTATACAAATCAGTAACATTAACATTTCTATATACTAATAACAGCCAAGCTAGGAGTCAAATCAAGAACTCAATACGATTTACAATAGCTGAAAAGAAAATACCTAGGAATATACTTAACCTAGGAGGTGAAAGTTCTCTACAAGAAGAACTATAAAACACTGATTAAAGAAATCATAGATAACACAAACAGCGGAAAAAATATCCCATGATCATGGATTAGAAGAATTAACATTTTTAAAATGTTCATACTGTCCAAAGTGATTTACAGATTCAACACAATTCCCACCCAAACACCAATGTCATTTTTCACAGACTGAGAATAAACAATACTAAACTTCATATGGAATTTATAAAGAGCTTGAAGAGCCAAAGAAATCCTAAGGAAAAAATAAACAAAAAAACAGAAGGAAGAAATCTGAAGGTATGACGTTACTTGACTTCAAATTATACTATATGGCTATAATAACCAAACACCATTTTACTGGTATACATGTAGACATATAGACAAACAGAACAGAAAAGAAAAGCCAGAAATAAAGCCATATAGCTAGAACTAACCTATTTTTGACAAAGCAGACAAAAACATATACTAGAGAAAGGACACCATATTCAACAAGTGGTGTTGGGAAAATTGGATAGCCACATGCAGAAGAATGAAATTGGCTCTTTGTCTCTCCCCATATGCAAAATAATAACTTAAGATAGATTAAAGACGTAAATGTAATACCTGAAACCATTAATATTCTAGAAGAAAACATAGGAAAAACTCTTCTAGATATTGGCCTAGGCAAAGAATTTATGACTAAGACCCCAAAAGCAAATACAGCAACAATAAAGATAAATAAATGGGTCGTAATTAAGCTAAAATGTTTCTTCACAGCAAAGGAAATAATTAACAGAGTAAACAGACAACCTACAGAATTGGAGAAACTATCCATCCAACAAAGGACTAATGTCCAGAATCTATAAAGAACTCAAACAAATCAGCAAGAAAAAACCAAACAACCCCATCAAAATGGGCTGAAAGGCATAAAGATTTTTTTCAGAAGATAGACAAGTGATCAAAAAAATATGAAAATATGTTTAACACCATTAATCATCAGGGAAATGCAAATTAAAACCACAATGTGATACCATCTTTCCCCTTTTAGAATGGGCATTATTAAAACATAAAAAACAATAGATGTTGGCTCAGATGCATTGAAAGGGGAGCATTTACACACTGTTGGGGGAAATATAAACTAGTACAACCTTTATGGAAAACAATATGGAGATTCCTCAAATAACTAAAAGTAGCCCTATCATTTGATTCAGCAATCCTGCTACTGAGTAGCTACCCAAAGGAAAAGAAGTAACTTTACAAATAAGACACCTGCACTGGGATGTTTATTGCAGCACAAGTCATAATTGCAAAGATATGGAATCAACCTAAATGCTCATCAACTGGTAGGATTCTCATTTTCCAATGAGCAGCACTAGTGTGAGATTTGCGAGGTGGAAAAGAAAGCTAGTCCATGTATGCATGCACTTCAGGGGCAGCTAGGAACATGAGTATGAATAAATTGCAAAGAGGAGTTTTTGCCACTGACTTCCAGGTGAAATCTTGCAGCAGAAATGTCATTGCCATCTTTTCTATGGTGGTTTCTACATCTTCAGTGCAAATTATATTACATATGTTCAATACCTACCTGATAATTTGAAGCAGCGTGTGGTGTGTATACACATATAAAGCGTAATCTGTTTGATTTCAAAACTAGAAAAATAGTTTTCAGCGTATATTTTTAAACTAAACTTTTAAGTCCATTTTTAATTAAGAGTTATTCCCTGGTCAAATCTTTGAAACTAGCATAAGAATTTTCAAGACAAAGTAGCAAATATGTAGGATAAGTCAAGAGATCTAATGCACAAGGTAAGGACTATAGTTAATAAAATTATATTGTTAGGGATTTTTGTTAAATAAGTAGATTTTAGGTGCTCCTCCCACATACACAAAAGTAATTCTGTGAGATGATGGATGTGTCAATCTGCTTCACCACAGTCACTTTTACTATCTATGCGCATCCATAACATCGTGTTATAAACGTCAAATACACACAATACAATTTCTTAAAAATAAAAAAATAAGAATATTTAATTTCTAGTTTTCAAACTGAAGTTACTACTTTATCTTTTTGGACAAGCCTGAAAAAAGAAAGCTCAATGTTTCAGTTTGTTTTCACAGTCTACCTTATCTTATAACATTATGCTTTAAAAATCCATCTTGTCTCATCATAATCTTTTATTCAGAATTAAACTACACAAATACAGTTATATTACTGAACAAACTTTAGTCAATAGTGTCTCCTCTAAATGAAAGGCTATAATTAATTCACTTACTAAAATCTAAATTCCTTTTTAAAATTTTCCCAAAAGAGCTATCAAAAAAGCAAAAAGAGTTTGACAGCTTAATCTTCTCAATATGTCACTGCAAGAATTGTAAACTGCTGTCAGATTTTGCTGATTTTGAGACTGATAGAACTGGTATTACAAAGATTAAGTGATATGAGAAAGTGTCACGCTTAAACGTCCCATAGAAGTGAATATTGAGATAAAGAATAAACACGATTGCACTTAAGAGATTAGATCAGTTAAACATTGTAAAATGTTAACACCATATATGCAGGATCGCAAACCTAACTTTTAAAAGCTGATTGATTTGCAAAGTATACAGTCTATGATTACTGGAATCCATGTAAAAAGATGCACCGCCAAAATTCTTAAGTAACACTCAGTATAGAAGTAGACTGAATTCCCTTTAATACTTTGTTCAATCTTTCTAATGGTGCATTTATTCTTGGCAGAAGAAAAAGAGGATAACAAAATATGCATATGAATCCTTATTTCAGGTGAAAGATCACAATGCCTATTAATTCAATCTTATTTCATTGTCCATGATGACATTAATTGTTGGTTCCATTAGATTTAACTGGGGCTGAATACTCTGGAGTGAGAATATTCCTGTCTTCTGTCATTGTTTCCTCTGGACTTTTTCTCAAAGATTACACAAGATCTCTGTTCAAAGACATCAATTCCATTATGTTTTTTGAGTTGCTTGTTGCTACTTTTCCTCCCTGAATTCAGTCATGCTACCTCACTTTGTCCTTGATTCTGTGCCATTAGAATATGTCTGTCCTTCCTCCCCACCCCCATCAACTTAATTCTTATGAGCAGCTTTGATTTTCTGTTATCAGATGTGGATTAAGGGGTGGAGTCAGTTAAGAAGATGCCTGAGGTAGCAATTCTGAAAGGATATATTCCAAGAAAAAAAAATGCATTTACCAGAACTGGACTGGGGAACAACGCAGCAGTACAGAATTGGACGGAGAACCTTGAAAGCCCTTTTAAGTTAGAAGACAAAATTTCTCAGGGACTAGCTGAAGACGGGTAATTAGTCAATAACTTGATTTCTACGAGGAGTAGATCCTGTTAGAAATAGAGCATTTCTTTTGTTGCTTGTTCTGTGCAAGTTTGGGCTAGAGCTGAATTGCCCAGGGCCACAGAAGAAAGAAGACTAGTGTTCCTTCATTATCACCAGGTACATTCAGAATCTCTTAAAAAAAAAAAACAACTAAAAAAACTATTCACAGACTGTCTGTATAACAGGATACCAAATTATCAGCTGCTACCACAGCTCCTATGAGTGTCTTTCCATGCTTATTTGTAGGAGAGCGGTACAATGAAAATTAGACTGCTGGAAAACAAACTATCAGGAAACTCTTTCAAATGGATCCCATCTTATGATTGAAGCAGCTATTGCTCTGCATAATGACAACTTTGAGAGGGAAGAGATTATACAAATCAAAATCCTTCCTTTTATAGGGGGCTTGAACTCAGTAAAAATTAGAAGTGCAATGGATATAGGATTATAAGCTTTTTTTCAATAAAATGTTCCAAAATTTTATCAGAAACTCTCCTTAAAGTCTTTGATATATTAGGTATAATCTATGTAGACACCTGGAAAATATGACGGCTGGATATTTAGGTTATTAAGTATGAAATGATCAATTCCTTAAGTACTAAGTTTGACAGTTTATATCTCTGATATTTTCACTTTGACATTTCTTGTTTTATTTTTATTGTGAAGGTACATCCTCAGTTTTGCAAACACATGTTGGCCTGTGATTATCTTTCAAATTTTTTTTTAGAGCAATTTTTGTGAAACCATGCATAGGTAAGCTGTAGTGGAAGTGAATACATCTCAACATACATGTGTATTAGCAGCACAGTTTGACATTACTATTCCAAAATATTGGACCATTTCAAACAAATGGGCAAGGTAAAGAAGCTGGATAGATGGTTTCCGCATGAATTAAATGAGCGTCAGAAGAGAAATCATCTTAAAGCTTGCCTTTCATTGCTGTCACAACATAAAGGCGAATCTTTCTACACTGCATTGTTATGTGTGATGAAATAGATTCTTTCTGACAATTGCAAGCATTCAGCACAATGGTTGGATAAAGATGAAGTGTGGAAACATAGTCCCAAACCAAATATTCATCAGAAAAAGCTAATGGTGTCAGTTTGGTGGTCCGGTGCTGGTATTATCCACAATACCTTCATGAAACCTGATCAATCGATTACAGCGGATGTCTACTACAACCAATTGGATGAAATGATGAGGACACTTGTGATTAAGCAGCCATGACTGGTCAGTAGAAACAGGCCAATTCTCTTGCAAGATGACACTTGACCACACATTGCACAAACAAAGCTGCTCATACTACAGAAGCTGGACTTGGAAACTCTCTGGCATCCACCATATTCACCAGACCTTGCACCAACTGACTACCACTTCTTCCAGGCTTTGGACCACTTTTTGCAAGGAAAAATATTCAATTTTCAAAAGCTGTGGAAAATGCCTCTTGTGATTTTGTCACCACTCGCTCTCAACGCCTCTTCACTGCTGGCATAAAACAAGCTACCATTAAGATGGCAAAACAGTTGATAGTTTAAGTGCATACTTTAGTTGCACTGCTTCTTGTTTGAGATACAATAAACTACACTTTTGATTCAAAATTGGGCATTTCATATTTAATTACCTTAATATTATTTGGAGATTGATGCCACACTCTTGCTATATTCACAAAAAGTATCCCTGCAAACCAAAACAAAACTGAACCATCTCCATAAATATGCTTTTCCCTTATTTTAAGTACAAGTGACTTTTGTCAGAATGGTTATTAGGTATTTGATGACACCATCAATTTTTAAAATATTCTAGATGCCTTTCAATGTTTTCTGAGTTTAATTTTATTCAGGTATTTATTTGTAGTACCCTGATCAACATGGAATAGTTTTTATTTTTTCTACTGACACTGCCTATATTAAAATAGCATAAGGTCATAAGGCAGGGATAGTGATAAAAGTTTGATTTCTGTAGATGTATAGATACAGCTAAAAGGTAAGCGGCCATTGTTCCCTAACTTCCCTACTGCTGCAACCTACTGTTTAAGTGTCACCTATCCCTGATAGAGGTAAGATTTGTGACTTTGCCAATCACTTCTATAGATAACATCACTATTGTAGAACCTACGAGTGGTCTTTGAGATATCTTCCAGACTCTGCATTTGGGGGGCACCAACTGATGTCAATCAGATCAGTGGCCCTGCATGGGAACCAATTCAGCAAATCCTGCAGCCCCCTACCCAGGAACTGTCTCATCCAAGAAAACAATTTTTGTTTCCCAACCCTATGAGTTCATTCCCAGCCAATGAGCACACCCAATTCCCTAGCCTTTTGTTTGCCAAACCACCATTAAAAGTATTAGCCCCCAAATGCTTGAGAAGATGGATTTGAGAAATTTCTTCCACTTTCTTGTCTAGTGTCTTGTGATATTAAATGCTTTCTCCACTGCAACTCTTGCTATCTCATTATTGGCTTTTATCTGGGCAGTGGGCAAGGGACCCAGTTGGGTGGCAACACTACCTCCTAATTTTTCTCCCAAGAGCACTGTTTTCCACATAAAAAGCTTAAGATAATAGCCTCTATACTCTGAATCATCATTAAACTTGCACTTATCATTTCTGCCTGGATATTTCTTCATCTCCTTTTACATATAAATCTCCTCTTCCCTCATGTTAATTTTCCACTGCCAATATAACACATTACCTTTGTGTTATATGTGTATCTTCATCTCTCACTATTTCCTTCCATTTACCATTATAGATCAATCAACAAGTCATTCAGGTTTTCAATTTATGTAAATATTTCTACTACTCTCTACCCATATTGTCCAAGCTATTATCTTCTCTCATCAGTTTTTAAAGAGATTTTTTGGTAACCAAATTTGTTCTTTTCCATTCATTTTCACACAGTAGAAAGATTGCCAGTGTACTAAGTCTCTCTAGAGGCTTCCCAAACTAGAAAACAAAACACTATTTTACATATGAATTATTTTTAATTTGAAAAAAGCTATAATCTTATATTGTTTATTAGATAAAATCCCTGATGACTTTTAAATGGCAAATATGTAAATGTTAATAATGTTTAACAGTTCTAGAAGAAAGCAAATATTTATAATATCAGAGACAGGTCTTTCCAAACAAAATGAAACCCATATATCCATTAAAAAACAGTTTATTACATATATAAAAAATACATTTTCTATAGAAAAAGTGTGATAAACATCAAGAAAACTGACAAGCTGGAAAAATAAATTAAAACACATATCACATACAGTAAAATTGAAAAACCAGGATTCCTATCAAAAAAAGTGGGCAAAGGAATGATTACTCTCCCAAACAATGACCAATAAGCATATTAAAAATTTATTCAATATCATTTATTTCTCAAATTAAAATGTAAACCAAAACAAGGTACTATTTTTTCTTTCATATTGCATATTTTATAAAATATAGTGATGCCTAATAGACTGGCAATAGTTTGTAAAAATAAAGAATCTGAAGTTCTGAGAGCTTTTATTTATGTAGTATTATAGGTAGAAACTCTTACAACATATATAAGAAATTTACAATGAAATAGATGATGATAAATGCTCCAATTGTTGTAAGGACAAATAAAAATATTAATAGAAGAACTAATGAGTTTAGAAGACTCTGTGGATATTAGTTATCCATATGATTTAAAATGTGATATGATTTTTTTCACTTAAAAGAAAAATACTTATAATAAATGAGAGAATATTAAAAATGTTTAAAAATTCAAACTGAGATGACTAGTACATTTGATATGGCATTTATACTTTGAAAATCACATAAACTGTTTTACATTATGGTTTAAACTGCAACGTTTTCATTTTTCAGTTTTTCTTTTGAGAGAAAAACTTTATGCCAAAAAAAGAAGAAAAAATTAAAATGGGAAGTTTCTTTAAGAATTAGGTGTCTATTGTTTGTTTGTCTGTTCGATTTTCCTGCTATTTCTCTAGTGCCTAGAAGCCTACCTAGCAAATAGCAGGCGCTCTACAATTTTATTGAATTAATGAATCCATGAATGAATTAATTACTGAATAAGTAGATAAATTAAAATAAAAATAAAAGAAACAATTTCCATAGACCAGGTATATTTATTAGCATGGAAACATAAAAAATGTACTTGTTATTTTAAATAAAAGGAATACTAGGAGCTATCAATATATAAAATTTGCAGTGCTTATATTAAATATTATATATATTTCTTATATATTATTAGTTATATGCTACATATTAGAAATGAATGGCGTTTGAATTACTCCAGTATTTCAAGAATGGCTCAGACTAGATGAAAGCTAATAAAACGTATAGTCAAATATATGATAATGGAGAAAAATGAGGCATCTTTTAGGGCACACATATGAGGGCAATGTGAGACAGCATGATGTTCCTGG
>CAUYRT010103727.1:0-14269 GCA_963574885.1 Lepilemur ruficaudatus
AGCCTCCTGAGTAGCTGGGACTACAGGCATGCGCCACCATGCCCAGCTAATTTTTTCTATATATTTTTAGTTGGCCAATTAATTTCTTTCTATTTTTAGCAGAGACAGGGGTCTCGCTCTTGCTCAGGCTGGTTTCGAACTCCTGACCTTGAGTGATCCTCCCACCTCGGCCTCCCAAAGTGCTAGGATTATAGGCATGAGCCACCAAGCCCCGTCACAGCATTCTTGATAACAGTAAAACACACATACAATACACACAAACTTAAAGGTACAATAAATATAAAGTAAGTAAATTGTGGCCAATTAATAAATGAAAAATTATGCATCTGCAAAGAGGTTTTTAAAGTAATCTGGAGAAGTATTTAAGTTAAAGAAAAGCTGATCATAAAATATTAATACAAAATTACCTCAGCCTGTAAAAGTAATAACTTATACTATGCACAGGAAAGACAAGAAAATAGGCCAAAATGTTAACTGTGAGCTAACTCAAAATTACTATACAATTTATATTTGTATTTTTTTTTTCAGTTTTCCAGATTTTCCTCAATGAGCACAAATGGCTTTCATAATTAGAGAAACAATCATTGAAAAAAAAAGGAAGAACACATAACCAGTGGACACCCCTTCCCCAGGCTCCCCTACCGCAGTGTTTGGAGGGCCTATCTGGAATTACCTGGTCAGCCTGCTCGGTAAATGAGTCTGTCATTTTAACGACGACACTAGCGCTGGCCTCTTCATTTTCCACCACATCGATGCTGGCAACCCACTGGAGCAAAGGAGATAATTGCTTAGGTCAAGAGACAGTTTGTTATTCCTTTAAAGATCCACAGCCAAAAATGGGAGGAGTGCAGACAGACTAGGACACTTACATGAAATCCTGCTAGAGAAAGTAACTAGTAACTGTCTTCTCACCCTCCACAGGGACATCTGGCTTTGGCCAGCCTACCCCATAACTGTGTCCCATCCCAACCCATTCTGCCTCCACACACTCCCCTTCCGCTTCCTCGCTCACCTTTAAAAGCCAAACTCTGCACTTCTAGAGACACCAGGGGTCAGCAAATTTTCTGTATGGACCAGATACTAATTGTTTTAGGCTTTGCTGACCATATGGTCTGTTGCAATTACTCAAATCATAGCTATAAATGGGGGAACAAATGGCCATGGCTATCATTATTCCCATTTTACCGATGGGGAAACTGAGGTTTGAGGGTGTTAAGTAATCGATATATACGGTCATAGGACTCGTAACCCGGGCCAGGCGGTCCCATTCCAGTATCTTCCCTCTGCATTCTCGCTCCCTGCTCCCTCACCCCTGCTCCCTCATCCTAGCTCCCATACCTCCCCCTTTGGAATTTTCTCCAGAGTCCTACCGGACTCTCTGGGCCTGACGGAGGCCAAGGAAGCACTCCGCACCACCACCTTCCCCTCGGAGCAAAGGCCTCGCACCTAGGGGGGGCCCAGCGTGTGCACGCAGTCGGGGACAGGAATAGAGGTGCAGACCCGTGCGTGCACGTGCAAACACCCATGTCAGGGGTGCACAGGGGCCCCCAGCTGCCTAACCAGTCTGCCTCCCAGCTGCCCTGGAAAGCCCCGTGGCCCCCAAACACCACCGTGCCCGCAGCCCCGGCGGAGACCCGGCAGCGCCCAGCCCCGCATTACCCAGTTGCGGGCCCGGAACGCCTGCACGCATCGCGAGCCCAGCGCGCCCCTGCCGCCGTACACCAGCACCCGGCGCGCCTCGCCCGTGGCCGCCGCCGCCATCCTGCAACTCCCGCGCGTCACCCGCAGCTCCGAGTGCCCCGAGCCCGAGCGCCGCGCCCCGCCCCGGCCGCCGACCCCGCCAAGAGGGACCGCGCACCGGCCGCGCCCCGCTCCGCGCGCGCTGCTGCCGCCTAGCGCGCACCCACGCGTCGGAGCCCGGCCACCCGGAGGAACCGGAGCCTTCCGCTGCGCCCCGCCCGCTGCCCCGCCCCGGGGCGGTGACACGGGGAAACCCCGCCGCCAGCCCGCCCGCGGGAGGAGCTGGGCACCCGGGAGTGCGAGGCGCTGGGCTGTGGGCGAGCAAGGGTGGAGGGCCGGTGTGCGCCGAGTGTAGGCAAGCCACCTAAAATATATTTTTTCCTCTAAATAAGAGGGCTCTGAAGCCCAGCTGCCTGGTCCTACTGTGTAATAGCTGTGTGGTCTCAGCAACATCCTTAACTGCTCCGTGCCTTAGTTTCTTCGCCCATAAAATGAGAATAATAATGGTCTGTCCTGATAGGGTTTGGGAAAGGACTTTAAAAGGTGATAGTAGGGTATTTAGAGTAGTGCGTGGTTAAGTACATATAAGCACAATAAATGGCAATTGATTGTTATGAATATTATTGTTTTTACCTCTACTTCTGTTGAAATTCACTGAGCCTCTGAGAGATTGTGAGTTCCAGGCCTCTTCCATTTTGGCGGGTGGGGTATATTTAAATCTCTATTTTGGAGCATATTTAAAAATACGAAGTTGCCAAAACAGTAACACAAAAATTGTAGTACACTATATTTTGAATGTTTACACTTCACAAAGTAATGCTCTTAAAACAAAAAAATACCATGAAAATGATTACAAAATTCCTAAAAAATATTAGTTCATACAGCACAACAGGCCTTTGGTCTGATAGGGACACAAGTTTATCACTATAAAGTGTTAGTCCTGTCCTTGGATCTCTATAACTGTATGTAAGCCTCGTTTAACAAGAATATCAAAGATCCACGTTTGAATCCAACCAAATGAACCTTTTTTTCAGAATAATTTTTTAATTTCTTTTTTATTGATATGTAATAGATGTACATGCTTTGAGAGTACATGTGATATTTTGATACATTCATATAATACTTAAAAATCGAATCAGAGTAATTGGGATATCCATCACCTTAAACATTTACCTTTTCTTTATGCTAGGAGCATTGGAATTATTCTCTTCTAGCTATTTTGAAATATACAATAGACTATTGTTAGCTTTAGTCACCCTACTGTTCGATAGAACACTAAGTCTTATTTCTTCTACCTAACTGTGTATGTATACCCATTAATACAAATGGGCCTTTTATCATACCCTGCCTATCCCCAGTCACAGTTCTAGCATTTTCTCCCTGACATATTAGTTCTGCCCACAGCCTGTACCTATAACACAGTTTCTCAATTATAGCACTATTGACATTTTAGACAGATAATTCTTTGTGACAGGGGCTGTCTGTGCATTGTAGGATATTTACAGCATCCCTGGCCTCTACCCACTATGTACCAGTAGCAGGTGCTGGCCCCTCCGTCATGACAATCAAAAATATCTCCAGGTATTGCCAAATGTCCCCTAAGGGTAAAATTATCATTGGTTGAGAACCAGCACCCTAACATAAATGTAACTTTCTTGACAACAGGATCCGGTACTATACATCTTTATACCACCTCCCACCCACACACAGTACACAGCAGACACAGATGTTGATTTAATAAACTTGTGCCAGATAAGGCACACAGAAATACGTCACTGGAGAAGAGGACGCAGCCAGCAACACGTTTTATTGTCAGAAGCTTCATTATCAGAAATAGAATTGCTAGAAGGCTGGATGGAGAGAAAGCACCGTTTATTTAGTGCTCTCTATGTCCCAGGCACCATGCTGAGTGATCTGCATGTGCTATTTCACTTTACTCCACAGAGTAATTCTATGACAGATTAGTAAACTGAGGCATGAGAGCCTCGAACATTTGCACAGAAGAATAGGAATTTGAACCCAGGTCTTCAATAGCTAGAGTTCTGCTTAACCACACCTCCATTCAGCATGCCAAGGCCTTGTTGAGAATCAGGTGTTTCCCACAGAGTTTTTCTAAAAATAATTGCTTAACCCCCCAAAACACCTAAAGTTGAAGTTTTTTATCTGTATTATGTCATTCATTACCAGAAAAACATTTGGTATTTCAAGGTCATTGTGATGAAGAGGAACCATTGTCACCATTGTATTTCAAAGACCTGAATTCTAACTCCAGCGCTGATATCCAGTTTTCCTGGGGGAAGAAAAATGGCTAGAATAGTACATCCCTTGCCTACAACAAAGGGTTGCTGGAGCATCAGGGGTGATCATGAATATAGTAAAAGTCCTTTGTACATGGTAGAGTGCCAGACAAGCTCGGAGATATTCTTTCTTTTCCTGGGGAGAAGCCACAGAAGTGAGCCTCCATTATAAGGAAGGAAACTGACATTCCCATTAGCATGTCCCTTCTCCAAGTGAAATTCCTGGGTGCCCTATCAGTTAAAAATGCAACTTCCTAGATCTTCCCTGCAGACTCCTGCAACCAAATAAAAAATGTTACCCTGCCAATTCTGCTCAATTTTGCTCCCCAAAAGTATGGACAGAGTGGCTCTTGCCAAAATCACATGACATTAAGTTGACATTCAGCAATACAATAAAAGTCAAAATGTAAAAAGCCACAGTGTAAGATGGAAAGTAGACAATATTTCATTCCTAGTGTCTACAGATTAAAAGGAAAAGACAGATCTTCACTATTAAAAGAGATCAGTACCCCAGCAGTGGGGCTACGATTTGCCAACACATGAGAAAAACATTTTTCTATCCCATTTCAGGTGACATGGAAGGGGTTGCAGGGGAGAGAAATG
Organism: Lepilemur ruficaudatus; assembly: GCA_963574885.1. Lineage (NCBI taxonomy): Eukaryota > Metazoa > Chordata > Mammalia > Primates > Lepilemuridae > Lepilemur > Lepilemur ruficaudatus. Next base: position 4,641 of record CAUYRT010103727.1, read on the forward strand.
TTAACTGTTGGAGTCCAGGCTGCCCCTAGCAGCAGCAAATTGACGACTCTGGTCAATTCTACCATGGGCAGATTTACCCAGTGATAAATCCACAAAGCCCTGTTTACACATTTCAATTAAAGCCTTAAGAACAGGGGTCATTTCATGGTATTAATAACAGTTCTGGGGATTCTGACAGCAGTGACATTTTAGAGAAAGAAATGCCAGGGCACACAGCAAAGAGATCAACATTTGATACTGGGCGTTGTTGGCAACATTCAAGTGCTAACAATTCCATTTGTGTTTTCCTTCAGCCATATGCATTTTTGGGGATTGGTTAGCATCTCTTTATCATTGGAGCTACCTGGTTTTTGCCTGCTAATAACTTTCTCATCATTGTGAGGTCCACACCAGGGTTATTTAAATGCTTGAAACGAGGAACAATTAAACCCTCCGCTGAAACCTTAGTCTAGTGGAAGATATAGGGTTACTTCCTCAGTAATACAGTCCGCTACACAGTCAGGTGAAGATTGTCTCTGTAGAGGCTTCCGGATGTGGTTGTAGTAAACATGGGCTGTGGAGGCAGCTGAGGGAGGACGAGGAGATGGACTTGAGATCTTGAAATGGTGCATTGGGAAGAGCTGACCTTGGAGAAGGGCACTGCCTGGTGTTTGGAAGACGTCAACACCCCCTGCTGCTGCTCGGAGACCTTCAGGATGACCTGCACACACTAGCATGCCTGGATGGTTCAAAAAGGCGTGGTATGGGCTGGCGTCCATGCTTAGCTTCTCCTCCTTCATCCTGATCATCATTGCCCTGGCGGTGCCCCACTGGCTGAGTGGGAAAATCCTTTGTCAGACGGGAGTAGATCTGGTCAATGCCACGGACCTGGAGCTGGTCAAATTCATTGGGGACATTTACTACGGACTCTTCCGAGGGTGTAAGGTTCGGCAGTGCGGGCTTGGGGGCCGCCAGTCCCAATTCACAAGTGAGTATGTTGGGGGCATAATGACTGGTTTACATCCCCCCCCTTTTTTTTCATTTGTAAAGGGTGCTTATGTCTAAATGTGGAATTTGACTGTCGCCTCAAAGTCAGGCATGTCAAAGCCAAGAGTTCTTGTTCGGCACCAAAAAGGGACCATTCTTCTTTTCTTTTTCCCTTTTTCTGTAGAGGTGTATAGAAACGTTAAAAATAGGGATTTTTCATCTTATTAATTGGCCACGATTTACTTAGTTTCTATTTATTGTACTTTTAAGTTCGTGTGTGTTATATGTGTGTTTTACTATTATCAAGAATGCTGTGGCCTGGCTCGGTGGCTCACGCCTGTAATCCTAACACTCTGGGAGGCCAAGGCAGGAGGATCGATCAAGGTCAGGAGTTGGAAACCAGCCTGAGCAAGAGCGAGACCCCATCTCTACTAAAAATAGAAAGAAATTAATTGGCCAACTAAAAATATATAGAAAAAATTAGCCAAGCATGGTGGCACATGCCTGTAGTCCCAGCTACTCGGGAGGCTGAGGCAGAAGGATTGCTTGAGTCCAGGAATTTGAGGTTGCTATGAGCTAGGCTGACACCATGGCACTCTAGCCTGAGTAACAGAGTGAGACTCATTCTCAAAAAAAAAAAAAAAAAAAATAGGGATCTGTATATTTTTGTAGTTTACCTCTGTTAATAATGACTATTAAAATATTGAGTACTTACATGTGTCAGGCATTCCACTAAGTGCTTCATACCACTTGTCTCTTTTAAGCCTTACAACAAACTTATAAAGAAGAAATGATTAATGTTCCCATTTTGCAGAGGAGTACACTGAGGCTTGGAGAGGTTACATAACTTGCCCAAGGTCACCTAGCCAGGAAAGAACAGAGCCAGACCCCAGACCCAGGCCTCATGACTTGGATATTTTCAACAACAAAAGGCAGATGGAGACTGCCTGGAGAAATAACAACCTTCAAGAAGCATGATAACTGCTTCCACATCTATTTATATAAAAGTCTCATAGTTTGAGACAAAGCAAACGGTCACTGGAATCAGACTGCCCAGTTCATAGCCCAGCTGTGATGTTACCAGGCAGGGAGACCTCAGGCACAGCACTAGATTGTCCTCTAGTGCTGAACGTGATCAGGCATGGACTTTGGCCCACATTCGGCAGCATCGCTGCAGAGCTGCTCAGGATGTAAACAGAGCAGTCTGCGCAAACAGAGTCAGGAATCCAAGCCAGGCTTAGGAAGAGTCTCCCAGGAAGGAAAAAACAAAGCAAAAAAGACAATATTCTGCAAGTCTTTAGAATCAAACAGTTAGATCGCTAGTGAGAACAGTGTCCTACAAAACCGTAATGAAACACCATGCCAGTGAAAGGGGATAAGGAATTTTATTCATTACCTGATTTCTGTATTTCAGAATTGTAGGAGTTTTTACACACCTGGCCATGATAAGACTCTTACTAAATGTGTAAAGACAGAAAGCTGAAACCTTTGACAAATATAATACAAATTGTAGTCATTTATATACATGAAGAATATATATATATGTTATGAATATTCAAGAAAAAAATCTCTGGGTGTATTTCTTTAAATTGGATCTTGGATATTGGAAAAATAGCTTCATTAAAAACATAGCATAAGGACAGGCCCGGTGGCTCACGCCTGTAATCTTAGCACTCTGAGAGGCTGAGGCAGGAGGATTGCTTGAGCTCAGGAGTTTGAGACCCGCCTGAGCAAGAGTGAGACCCTGTCTCTACTAAAAATAAAAAAAAAAAATTAGTCAGGCAACTAAAAATAGAAAAAAAAAACTAGCCAGGTGTGGTGGTATGCACCTATAATACCAGTTACTCGGGAGAGTGAGGCAGAAGGATCACTTGAACCCTGGAATTTGAGGTTGCTGTGAGCTAGGCTGATGCCATGGCACTCTAGTCCAGGCAACAGAGTGAGACTCTGTCTCAAAAAAAAAAAAGAAGAAGAAGATGTGGTAAATGTATACCATGGAGTCCTATTCAGCCATAAAAAGGAATGAAATAATGTCTTTTGCAGCAACTTAGTTAGAACTGGAGACCGTTATCCTTAGTGAAGTACCTCGGAAATGGAAAAACGAACACCACATGTTCTCACTGACAAGTGGGGGCTACATGATGGGTTCACATGGGCACAAAGAGATGTAGAGCACTTTGGAAACCAAGAAGGGGGGAAGGTGGGAGGGAGATGTGGGATAAACACTTACCTACCGATACAGTGAACACTGTTCTGGTGACGGGCACACCGAACGCCCTGACTTAAGCATTATACAAGATATCCATGTAACAAGAATATTCCTACTCTCTTAATAGTTTGAAAAAAACAAAGAAACCTCTCCACGTGGTTCTGGCGCACTGGTGCATGTGCGAACCATGGTTCTGGAGTTCTGGAAGACAGCTAGTTAGGGCAAAAGGATCAGTTCCCAGCAGAAAGAAGGAAGAACCTTTTCTGAGGCCCAGGCTGAGTCTGGGCTCTGTCCGGGGCTTGGCGGCCAGTTGTTTCCACGGGACTCAGCTGTGCCAGCCGCCACCTGGGGAGCTGGCAGACATGCTGAAGGCTCAGATCCGAGCTTTTTCCTGTTTTAAATCTTGGCTTTTAAAAGATTGTTCTTAATGGGACTTCATGTGATTTATGGGATAGCTATTTCTTCCTTCACTGATAAGAAAATGACAGTTTTTATCATACTCCAAATCTACGTGCATGTTTAGGTGTTTACTCCCTCTCGTCTATTGAATTTTTTTGTTTTTGAACTAAGACCGTATTATTTAGTTGTTTTCAGAAAAATCTTGTTTCCAGAATAATAAAATGAGAATGAGTATTTCAAAAATGTTAGACGTCTAACATTGAAACAACACAACCCCAGGTCCCCGAGGCAGAGGTCGGGTCAGCGGTCACACCACAGTTAGGGAGCCAGAGCCCAGCAGGGGTGCCAGCATTTCAAAGGCTGTGCCCAGCCTGGGGACCAGCAGTGGGGAGCTTTGCACATTTCCCCTAAGCTTCTGGGTGGTCCCGACGCTCTCACTGAGAGGGGGAAAGCTCCTGGAGGTTGTGGAAGCCCGTCTGAGTGAGCACCCTTTTCCCTCACCTGCTCATGACGGCCGAGTGTGGGCTCCCAGTAGCTCTGGTGCCCACGTTGCAGGATCTGCCGCATAGGTGCTCGGGAAGGTCAGCGACCCCCACGTTAGAAAGCTGCATTGACAACCAGCGTGAAGGAGAGGCCATGGCCAGACCCTAAGAGGAAACAAGGCCCCGAGAGAGGAAGGTCGGGCCCATGAGGTTTCAGCCTCCTTGGGACTCCCCAGGTCAGAAGCTCAGAACTCCTGGGGGTCCAGACCCTCCTGAAGATCTGACAAAAATGCTGATCCCCTCTCAGGAGAAAAAGGAACACAGGAACACAAGGTTTTGCTCATCATCACAGCCGTCATGAATTTCTGACGTCCATTTTCCCAGGTTCTAGGTTTAGAGGTCTTAATCTAGAAACAGGTGTGTGTGTGTGTGTGTGTGTGTGTGGCACGCATGTGTACGTGTGTGTATGAGAGAGGGGGCGCAGTCTACCTTACTGGAGAATTTTCATGCCCAGAGGCCCTACTTTATAGAATTTCTCTTTTCTGTTAGGTCTTTTGCAAAGTTCACCCACTTGCCACCCCATGAACTGTCTTGTTCTTGCTGCTATCTGGAATGCCATTCCTGCCTTTCTCCTTGTCCTAAGTGGTTTTTCTGCAATCCATAGATCAATACAGAAGAGGGGGGAGGAGAAGGAGGAGGAGGAAGGGGAGGAGGAGGAGGAAGGGGAGGAGGAAGAGGAGGAAAGGAGAAGGAAGAGGGGATCTCAGTTCTTCTCTGTGTCCTTCTGCACCTCGCTTCTTGCTCATGCAAAACATTTATACCATATCTGTAGCTACTTAGGCACAGATGCAATGTATCTATGGAAATAATTTTTGCAGGATATACAACTGGTTGTGTGAGTTAAGAAATACAATGTCAGAAGGATGAGTTATGTACCAGCGACATATAGCAGCAGCATACCTGAGATTAGCCCGGTTATCCCAATAACTCCAGCTGTTCCCTAAGAAAATGAGCGAGGAGCATGTCCCAACTCAATGATGGGATGTATTGAGCATCTCCTAGGTGCCAGGCACTGCACTGAGCTTATTAGATCTTGTTGTATCAAGACAGTAATGTTACAGGGCAGTAACTTGCATCATCCTCATTTTGTAAATGGAAAGACTAAAGCTCAGAGAGTTACTTTAGTAATTAGACTGATGTCACCTGGCCTGGGAGTGGCAGGGAAGGGATCTGAACCCAGGTGACCTAGCTCCAGAGACTGTGGGCTTCACTACTGCTCTCTACTGACAACCGCCAGATAGTTTCTTTCTCTTGAATGTTTGGTGTATTCGTTCCTATTGCTGCTGTAGCAAATACTCACAAAATGCAGTGACTTAAAACAACCCAGGTTTATTCTCTTACAGTTCTGGAAGGCAGGATTATGTTCCTTCTGGAGGCTTTAGGGAAAAATGCATTTCCTCGCCATGTCCAGCTTCTAGCGGCTGCTACGTCCCTTCGCCCAAGGTCCTTTCCTCTGTCTTTGGAGCCATCACTCCAGCCCCCCGTAACCTCACATCTCTGAATCTGCCCCTCCTATCTCCCTGCTGTAAGGACCCTGCGATTACAGTGGGCCCACCCAGATAATCCAGGATAATCTCCCCACCTCAAGATACTTAATTCAATCACATCCGTAAAGTCTCCTTTGCCGTGAGAGGTAATATACTCACAGGTTGCAGGAATTTGATCATCCCCATCTTTTGGGGGCTGCTATTGGAGCCATCACATTTGGCTATTTCAATTTTGTAGAATAACAACAAAAAGCATTTTTGAATGCTGCCATAGACCTTAATTCCATTGGCTTCATTACACCTGAAAAACCTGTTGATCAAGCAAAACTAGGTTTTTCAGGCCTCCTGCCAGTAAGGGAGAGTACCACATCAACAGATTCGAATTAGGGAAATTAGGGAATGGTATTTATACGGCTTTAGGGCCCTGGCTGGGTGATTTTAAAGTGCGTCTTGCAAGGCAGGAGACTGGTTGGGATTGGTGAGTTTCTGACATAACAGCTTTGGAATGGGGGGCCCTGGAAGGGCTTTCAAGTGAGAGCTGATACATAATCTTATCTTCCAGAGCAGGTATTTCTTGGAGCAAGCAGCTGAGTGACTTTTGCCTGATCCTGGTATTGCTTAACATAGGATTATGTTGGTTTTAGTCCTCACTAATTACAGTAATAATAATTTTCATTTTTTGGAGCGCCTCCTACAGGCCAGGCAACTTGATTCATTTTGGCAATTACACCAACCCTGAAGGTAATCTCAACTTAATCTCAGTACAGCCTAATAACTCCCCTCTTGGATTTTGGACTCAAAAAGTCCTGGATAAAAATCCTGGCTCCTAGGCAGGGTGTGGTGGCTTGTGCATGTAACCCTGGCACTTTGGGAGGTTTAGGTGGGAGGATTGCTTGAGCCCAGGAATTTAAGACCAGCCTGAGCAACACAGAGAGACTGTCTCTACACAAAAATGTAAAAATTAGCCTGGCGTGGTGGCACCCACCTTTACGGGGAAGGCTGAGGCAAGAGGATCTCTTGAGCGCAGGAGTTCGAGGTTGCAGTGAGCCGTGATTGTGTCAGTGCACTCTAGCCTGGGTGACAGAGCACAACCCTGTCTCAAAAAAAAAAAAAAAAAAAAGGAAAAAAAAATCCTGGCTCCTCCACCTACTCGACAGGTGAATATGGGCAGGTGAGTTCTCTGGGTGGAGTCTCTGTGTCTTCATCTGTAAAATCGGGATAGTACTTCCTACCTTGGGGGTGGAGTGTATGCACTGTGTGCCCACATGAGTAGGCGGACCATGCTTCTGGGTCATTAATAGTGTCCTTTTATTCTCAAAAGTGTCCTTCTTTAGATGATGAATTACATGGCACCGTTGCAATACCGTGAAGCTATAAGTGCAAAGGAGTGGACCGGAGAGGTGAGGGGACTTGCTCAAGGCTGCTGCGCCAGCCGGGCAAAATTCTCCGAGTTACAGCTGCGTAGCTGGCTTCTGCCTGGAAACCCCAGCACAGCGCCAGACTTTGTGACTATGTATTTGTTTGATTTGTTTTTTATTAAATCTGTCTCCTCTATTAGAGCAAGAGCCCCACGAGGGCCCAACCCAGGTCTGTCTCATTCGTGACCACGCAGCAGGGCCTCCAACAGTAGGGAGCGCCCAGTGTGTCCTCAGCAGAGGTTTGGGACTCACAGGAAAATGCTTAGCCTGCTTCCTGGGGAGTGTTCTAGGAAGGGAGTGACTATATCCACGGCCACCTTTCCCTCCCTGAGATACGGCCTGGAGTTCCCCAGCACCCCAGCCAGCAGGAGCTCACTCAGTACCAGGCCAGGCCTCTCACCACGCTCACCATCACCTGCCTGCAAGGACTCAGCTGCGCGTACATACCCGCGTCGCTGGGGAAGAGCCCTCACCATTGCCACGCGCAGCCAGGCAGACGCGGGAGCCAGAGAAACTGTGCCCAGTACCGGGCGCTCCAGGGATGGTTGATATGCTTGGCTGGGGCCTGACCGCAAATGTCTCCAGCTAACAGGATTTTTGTTCCTGTAATTACCATACTTTGGGGCTTGGCCCTCCCAAAGTTATCCTCCCAATTAGGTAGGATTTCTTGGCTCTGATGAAATACTATCTCCCCTTAACAGTTATTATAATTTATATATTATGCCTTGGCTTTTTCTCCAGGGTCTCCTAGTTCCAGGAGGAAATTAACCCACATATGTTTATTTATTTTGATGAAGGCAACATATGGTCCTGGTATTAAAACTTCAATCACATAGGAGAATTTTTAACAAGATTTAAAATCTGCGCAGACCCCATGACTCAGCAATTTCAATTCCCGAAACCTCATCCTCAAAAACACTTTGTGCAAGGGGATGCTCCTTTTATCTCTCTTTGCAAAAGCAGGAAAAACTGGAATAACTTAAGGTCCATTGAAGGGGGAGAGGTTGCAGCAGACCCATCAGGGCATATGCACACAATGGCATGCCTCTCAGGTGTTAAAAATAATTTGGTTCTGCTGAAGATGCTATCAAGGACCTGGTGTTAGAGAACAAAGCAAGTGTTAACATTCTGTGTGCTGCACAGAGATATTCATACAGCTGCCTAGCCCAGGGCCTAGAATGCAAAGTACTTAAATCTGTTACCTCTTTGGTATTTAAAAAAAAAAAAAGATTGTATTTGGATAATATTCAGGTCATTTTAGAAACATAGCCCACACCATTAAAAGAAGCAAAAGTTGAACAAAAAGGTAGTAATCTTAAGCAGGCTACAGTTCCATTGTAAGTAAATGTTGGGGTTAATAGCCCAAGTGATTTCTTGGTCAAGTTAGAGTGGTTTTCCAGAGCTGAACAGCAGGAGAGGCAAATTAAAATTTCACCCCACCCCACTCGGCAAAAGAGCCTGCAAATCCAATCTCACCTTTGCTCTGGATCAGGTGGAGGGACTGACTAGATGGGAGATCTCAGCCTCGATACTGCTGACTTTTGGGCCAGGTCATGGCTGGTCCTGGGGGGCTGTCCCGTGCATTGTGGAACATTAACAGCATCCCTGGTCTCTTCCCACTAGATGTCTGTAGCACCCACCTTCCAGTTGGGACAACCAAAAATGTCCCCAGACCCAAATGTCCCCTGGAATGTAAGAGAACCCACCTCCCTGGTTGAGAACAACTGGATGAGGGTATCTATGTCAGGTTTCCTTGGGGTCCTCATGGAAGGTGTCTCAGGGACTGTGGAAATTACTAATAGACCCCCTTTCATCCTTTGATAAACCGTGCGACCACTCTGGCTCTGACCCTTTTCCCTAGAGAAAAGGTACCTATGCTCGTGGCATCGTAATCCTGATGTTTGGCATCCTTATCAGCACTTACTTTTCATTTCTTCCATCATAGCCACCCTAGCAGGTGCACGATACATCCTCGTGAAACTTTTTGTGATGTTGTTCTTCAATAAGATCTTCCTTGGTGCCTGTGGCTTTACCGCAGACACATGTAGAGCTTCACTAATAGCTGAAAATGGTCTGTCCAGCCCTGTGCTGTGCCCCCCGCACAGATCACTTTGCCCACTGGTCACATCGACCTGATGACACTGAGGACCTCGGTGCTGCCCTTTGACAGATGAAGTGACTGAGGCTGAGGGGAGAATCCGTGCTAAGTGGAACCTCCACCATTCCCTCATCCATAATCATTTGTCTCCTAAAAATTCCATTTTAAGAAGACATTGTCTTAATTTGTGTTTCGGTTAATCTTTCATAATTTTCTTGTTTGTGAGATTTGGGCGGAACAGATACTGGACTGCATCCCATCCTCAGCTTGGCCAGCTCCCCAAGGGGCCGCCAGGAAACGTTCAGTGTGTGGGGGCCATCAGGGGCATTGTCAGCCCGGGAGAGAGCCCCGTTCTGGTTCTGGAAATTAACCCAGTTACCGGAACTAGGAACCGGATTTGTGCGGCCATCAATCCAAGGTCTCTACCCGAGATTGACAGGCTCAGGTCCCTTCTGCACAGGGGCCTGGCACATAGTAGGTCCTCATGGAAATAAGGAAGAGGAAGGGGTG
>CAUYRT010103728.1:0-11664 GCA_963574885.1 Lepilemur ruficaudatus
AGTGCTCCCACTCAGGAATCACTGATCTGCAGAGATTTTTGGCTGGCAACAAACCAGCATCTCTCTTAGGTCAGCAAGCCGGGGGCTTCTAGAGTCTGAACAGCTGGAATCTGTGAATTCTAAATGTTTTAAAAATTGTGAGTTTTTTCTGTATTGCATTATTCTTAAAAAGTAAATCTTAGGCAAACATGGACTCTCTTTGCCTATTTCCCCTCTCATTTTGCTCGGACCTTTTGTTCTTCCATATAAAGGAGACTTTTGTTTTTTTCAAAACATTTCCCCATGTCTTTTGGGGTTTTGCTATGTTGCAAGACGGGCCTCAAACTCCTGGGCTCAAGCGATCTTCCTGCCTCAGCCTCCAAAGTAGCTGAGAGTGCAGGCGCATGCCACATGCCTGGCCTCATTTTCACATGTCTTATGTCCCTTGATCCCTGTCCCATCCCAGGAAGGCAACTAGGGTGGGAACCATGTGCTCAGGGAGCTTAATTCTCTTGTCCCAGGGAACACAGTTATCCAGTGGAGAGGCCTGGCTGGAACCCGGGTCTCCTGAGTGCCAGCCTATGCCTGCCACGTGCCTTGCTGGCCAGGGCATCCCCTGGGCTGCAGTGTGACTATGGTGTGCAACAGTGAGCTGTTGGGCTTCCCCAGAGAAGGCCCCATCCCTGGGGTCTTTTAAGCTGTCCTGACCCCAGCCTGTTTCTTGTTCCTAGGCCCCTGGATGTTAGATGGTTTGTTAATAAGACTCTCACCACGATGTGATTCATGTAGTTGTTACTTTATTATAATACCATTTTCTTTCTGTGACCTTTCCAAGTCTGAAACATTCGTGGAGACTTCTTTTGGTTAGTTATTTGCAATCACCTGCAGGGTGCACACAAAGTAATCAAGTTAACCAAATAGTAGTGCTGCGCTTGGCAGTTTCCTGTCTTTGTCCTTCCAGGCTACGCAACTCCTGTGAATCCCAGCCAGCCGGCGCTGGGGTAGCGCCTGCCTGAGGAGTTCTGATGATGTTTGCCAGAAAAAGATGTGATCACGGCTTTTCACTGACCTGTTAGGGTCTTCCTGTAAAGGGGGTCTTAGCTTGTATCCTGTTTGGGTTTTAGGGTGCGGGATATGTTAACCCCTAAAAATTATATGCCAGGTGTGTGGATGGGCATACTTTTCGATTTCCTTTGTTTCTTACATCAAAACTGCTGTTTGCAAGGCACTTGTTAGCACTGTGGGTGGGGTTGTCACCTGGTTTCAGAGGCTGTTTAGCAGTATCTGTTAAACATTTTAATATACCAAGTTCACGATCCAGTAAAGCTGCCATAGCACAAACACTCAGACCCATGTGCAGTAATTATGTCCAAAGATGTTCACTTGTGCGATAATTATGTCCAAAAATGTCAAACATAGGAAACTGCTGAAAGCTCGATCGTTATCTTCACAATATGGAGCACTGTTTGGCTATTCAAAAGAATGACATGTATGTACTGACATGTAAAATGTTAAGTGAATAAACAAAGTTGCAGAACAGTGTGCAGAGTAGGACCCTATCTTTTGGTTAGAAGACAGCATGTATCTATGTACATATATAGACAGTTTATACAGGCATGTACCATCCAGAAGACCACACCTGAGCTGTTAACAGTGACATGTCTGGAGAGTGGAATTGGAGATGTGAAACTATAGGGGGCTTCTGCTTTTTTACTTCATACCCTCATATTCTTTTCATATTTTTACAAAGAGTACATACTACCTTCTGAAAAAAATAAATAGAGCTAGTGACTGCTGAAGGTCCCTGTGTCGCTGTCATTCAGGAGACATCTGTTGAAAGGACAAATGCCCTTGGCCAGGTGTCTCCTCCTGAAGACACTCTGCTCAGATCTTTTGTTGGCAGCTTCCTGACCTTGTCACCTGTCTGGGTTTCTCCAGCCAAGTGCTCTCAAGCACCCACAGCCACAGCTGTGTGTGACTCCAAGCTGCACACGGACCACTGCAAGGTTTCATTAGGCTCTCTGCAGCTGCTGGGGCCCCCCCAACCCCAGGACAGCTGGGCACTGGGCTCTTCCACTTCTGGAACCGGTTCCCGGGCATCTGTGCCTGCCCTGGCTGCCCTCCCGTGAATGCAGGACCTCTGCCCAGTGCCTTGCAAGACTTGCTTTCCTGGCTGATCCCTGCTGCCATCTGGCCACGCTTTAGGGTCTGGCCTGCTCTGTTGTGCTTGTGTGTGTTGCTGGGAACAGCTGACGCTCGGACAAGGAGTCAGGACAATTGCCCCTGGCCCCTCCTTTGAGCCCCCAGTGCTGCGGGGACCAGCTGCACAGAGACTCATGCAGTAGCTGGGGCTGGAAAGGGGTCCTAGGATTGGGCTGGGAAAAGGCCCCTCAGCCAGGCCAGTCTCCTTTGAAACGCTGGCGGGACCTCAGCAGCTAGACTCAGACTTCCCTCTGCCCAAATGAAATCATGCCTTTCCTCCAATTTTCCAAAAAAACAAAAACAAAAGCTAATTAATGGCCACTCTTTTTCTTGATTTTCCATTTTCTCCAACAAATTTTGCCGGAATCTCTGATGCCTGTGAGCACGTGTTGGCAAAGAAATGGCAGCAGACAGAGCAGTGAACGAGGAGCTGGCAGGTGTTCGTGGGAAGCCTTGCCAACAGCCACCTGCTTGTTCTGACAGTGCAGTTTTCCTCCTGTGACCACATGCTCGTGGCTGCAGGTCCATATTTGGTTTCATCAGTGTGAGTTGAATTCAATCTAACAGTTCTCTGCAAGTTAACCTTAAGCAGTCAGATGCCAGCTTTCCCCTTCCTTGGGGGCTCTGCCACAAAGGCCACGACCCTCACTTGCTCTGGCTCCTAAGAATGTGGAGAAGCCCTGGTCTAGGTCAAGTCCCATTTTTCAGAAGAGCAAACTGAGGTGGTGGCAATGCCAGGGGTGGTTAAGAAAGTATCCCCGGTTGGCATAGAGCGTCCTCCTCTTCCCTCCCTGTGTCCATGACCGGGCTGAGGGCCTCCGCCCTCCCCCAGGTCCCTCTTTCTCATGATGACGCTTCCTGTTCTGCTTCCGCTCACTGCTGCCGTATCCGTGGCTGCTCCTTAATACTGGTGACTGCTATTGTTTTTTTAATAAATAATTTTATGGTTATTGTAAACAAATGTGTGTTCATTGTTCAAAAGTATAGAAATTGAGCTGGTGTGGAAGCTTACAGGGGACAGCTCTCTGAGTTCACATGCACAAGAATAGGGGACCACCTCAGCCCCATGTGTCTGGGACTGTCCCCGTCTACAGCTGGAAGTCGTGAAATCCCAGGAACCTCAGCCCCGAGCCAACTGGGAAGAGTGGCTGTGGTTTGATTTCCAATAACTAAGGCTGCAGAGGTCTCAAACTGTGAGGTTTTGGGCTTTGCAGATAAATCTGAGTGTTTCTAGCACTGGCCGGTGGGGTCTGTGCCTACACACAGAGGAGCAAAACCGAAATACCCCACTAATCCTAAGGAACCCCCTCGTAATGCCTGAGGATAATCCCTTGTTGTCAACTTCTTTGGACAAGGCCACTCTCCACGTTCCTTTTCACTCAACTTTGCCCCCACAGAAACTTTGGGGGGGCTCCTGCCTACGCCTCGGGAGGAAGGAGGGGTTCTCAGACCCCGGCGGCCGTGGCCCTCCTGGGGCAGGTGAGTGGGGCAGTGCCCGTGGGCTCAGGGCCCGTGCGGTTCTTACCGACTGGATCCAGGAGATGTAGTTGGAGACCCGTGTGAAGACAGAGGGCTTGTGGTAGTAGTTGCAGCCGAGGGAGGACCCGAAGCTGACCACGCCGTGCACCTCCCACTGGCCGTCGGCCGCCTGGCAGTTCAGCGGGCCCCCGGAGTCCCCCTGGGGAAGGTCGCGCATTAGAACCCTCGTTCTCCTGGTGTTTCTGTCGCTCCACTGCAGGCCGCGCTGCCCTCTGAAGCCAGCCCTCGTGCCACAGCGCAAGGTGGCACCCCCGTCCCCACAAGCACCCAGCGCCGGGTGAGCACTTCCCCTCATCTCAGGGGATCGTCACAAAGCCCGTGAGGTTCACCTGGGAGCACTGTTAGTGCTCCCGGCCCACCGAGGGGCGGACTGGAGTCTCGGAGGCTGGGACCTGCTGAGGCTGGACATGCGGTTAGTGAAGGAGATGAGGACACGTCCCGGAGTTAGACTACTGGGCTCCTAAGTGCCACTGGCCGTTTCCTTCCACCGTGAGGGAATTTCCTGGGGGCAGGGGGTCGTCTACGGGGACAGAGAGTGTGGGGTACGGTGTAATCTGAAAGGTGTGGAGCTACTTCCACTCCATCCCATTCTGTCCCACTCTTTGCACTGTGGTACAAAGTCCAAAAGGAAGCCTTGCTCTCCAGGAAGGCTTCTGTGGCAGCTAGAAGGGGCCACATCTAGCTGTGAGGGGACACATTGAGCCATTAATAAGATTAATTCAACAGACAAGCCCTCACTCAGAGAATACCTCCCCTTGGCTCCATTCCTACACAGAAGACAGGATAAACAAGAGGATGACAGTAATGAGAGACCTTGAGGAGACCCAAGGAAGGACTTCCCAGCATTGAGGGGGTGGACACTGCAAGGAGAATCTCAAAACATGTTTCCTGGAGTCCATAAGATCAAAGGTCACGGGGATATGTCCGGAGCTATTTCTGGATGCTTCTGCCAGGAGGCGGGAGGACAGACCCCCGGACTCCTAGAGTGTTTCCCCATCTGCAGCCACACTTGGTGGCATAACGGGGGCACCCGATTTTCTGTACTCACGCTGCAGCTGGAGATCACGCCGTCACCCCCAGCGCAGATCATACTGGTCTTCACGGTGCTGCCCCACCAGCCAGAGCTGGAGCATGTGGCATAATCCACGACCAGCAAGCGGCCCTGCTGCAGGATGTCCGGAGTAGCCCCGTTGGCTGAATGACCAGAGAAAGAGCATTATAGGGATGAAGGGACTCCTGAGAAAAAGGGAAGTAGTGGACACCTGCTGGGCTTTCTGTCTAGCTCTCTTTTGCGGGGGGGGGGAGGGGACAGGGTCTTTCTCTGTCATACAGGTGGGAGGGTGGTGGTGTGATCATAGCTCACAGTAACCTCAAACTCCTGGGCTCAAGCGATCCTCCTGCCTCAGCCTCCAGAGTACATGGGAATACAGGCTCACAGAATCACGACACCTGGCTAGTTTTTCTATTTTTGGTAGAGACAGGGTCTTGCAGTTGGTCAGGCTGTAGCCTCTTCTTTCTGGCCGCTGTTACTCTCTCCCATCCACAGGGTTGCCATGGGAGCAGCCATATTTGTCTATACTGTTTGTCTACACTACTATACAGTTGATTGGTTAGTGGCACATGGGACAGCTTTTGATATGGGAAGTGCAGGGTCTGGCAAGGTCTCCAGAAGGTCGAGGTCACAGAGTAAATGCTGTTTTGGACTCCGGCCTTGGGCCATATGCGGAAGATGTCATGTGGTCTGTACAAGTCTCATTGCGTCATAGGCATCGTGACAGCAACTGACACCTGGCAGCTCTGATGTGCCAGGCACTGGTCTAGGGGCCTCCATGGGAGCACTCCTTCAACCGCCTCGACAGCTCTGTGATGTAGGTGCTGTGATCATCCCATTTTACAGATGAGGACTGCGGCATGGAGAGGCTCTGTAATGTGCCTAAGGTCACACAGCTATAGCGGGAGAGGTGGGATTTGAACCCAGGCAGACTTACCAGTCTATGCCATCTGGCCTCTCCAGGGCGGTGAGAGGCCCTGGATGGACAGGGACGACATCACCTCCCTTCCCTCCAGGCCCCCACTTACTCTGCAGCCTTCCCCAGCCGGTGACGTAGCAGGGGTAATTGTTGGCAAGAATAGTGCCAGCAGCTGGGAGGCAGGCCAGCTGGATCTTGTTGCTCAGGGAGACAGACGAAGCCAGTTTGAGAAGGGCAATGTCATACCTGGGTCAGTGAAGAGGCCAGGCATGAAGAGAGGGTTGACTGTCCCTGCCCTGTGGGGCTTTGGAGAGCTCTGAGACCCTTGTCATCTTTCTGTGGACATGACCCCCCCAGGCTGCTCTGACAGGCAGGACAGAGGCCTTGCTGGGAGGGGAAGGTGGAGAGACTGTGACCTACTCCCCTGACAGTCGTGGGGTCTGCAGCACCGTCCCTGGGTCTCCAAGGCGTGGCATGGAGTAGCGGCATGGTCAGTGAGGGCCGGGGCGGCCAGGTGGCCAGCAGGCACAGCTGGCAGGAGACCCATGTCACTCTAGCAGTCTTTGCTTCTCCCTTCCCAGGTCACACCCCCACCCCAGGGACCTTTGGGGCTTGCTCCACGTCTAAGAGGTCAGAGTTCCTTCCACCTCCCTACAGAGGCAGCAGAGGATGGGTGGGGTTGATCCCACTGCCTCTGTGAGGCCCCTGTCTGTTCCCTTGCCACCCTCACCCTCCAAGCGCATGTAGACATACCCTTTGGAGACCTGCTTGGAGTTCCACTTCTCGTGCACCACGAGCTTGGACACCCTGACAGCCAGCGAGCCTGACTCCGCAGTGGAGAGGCTGTGCCGGCCCAGCACCACGCGGTAGGTCCTGGAGGAGCTGGGAGAAAGGGGCCAAACAGAGTGGGCTCCCGGCTGCCCCCACAGGCAGGGACAGCCTAATACATCACCTCTAGAGGCCTGGATTTGGATAGCGATGGGGATGTGACTGCTGCGGAGCCAGGAAGTTGGAGTCTGGGGATTTTTCTTCCCCAGGAGCAGTTAGTTCTAATGTAACATAAACTATACAGCATAATAACTACAACTATGTAATAATTGTTACTAAATTACAAGCTGCAGTACAAAAGTTATAATAACATCATCTCTATGTTATTTTGGAGGGAATGAGATGAACAGAGAGAAACAGGAGTTATTTGCCCTCAAGGGCATTTTCTGGTTTAACCCTGCAACTCTCATTTTCAGATGGGGAAATGAGGCCCAGAGAGGGGTAACTAGTCCAGAGTCCCACAGTCAGTGAGAAACCAGGATCAGAAACCAGGACTGCTGACTCCCAGGCCTTATTAATTTCCCATCACTTCACAGAACTTATTATGAATTAGGTGGGAGAAAGGAGCCACCCCCAGCAAGGAGTGACAGCGACCCAGCCGAACCTCGCTCGGAAGCTCCGGTGAGTTCCAGCTGATGTGATAAGCAGAGGTCACAGGGAAGGAAGAGGATAAATGAACAATGTTGCAGAATCTTCTCTTTCCCCCTGGGCCTTATAATTGGTGTATATGTTATAATTCACTTTTATTGAGCACTTACTAAGTGCCAGGCCCCTTTAATCCACACTCAATTCTGTTATCCCATTTTTACAGGTGATGGTATTGTAGTTTGGAGAAGTTATTTAAGTTGCTTGAGGGAAGCCAACTTCAAATCCAGAGGCCACATCTACAACCCCGGAGGGCAGGGATTGTACTGTCCCCTCCTCTGCATCCTCACTCAGTGCCTGGCATAGGTCACGCAATCCATGTCACGTATTGACCCATGGACGGACCAACAGACAGAAGCATAGATGGACCGAAGCTTGTGCCTTGGCCATGCAGGGGGTCATTTGCACAGCGTGGTGCAGACCATTTGGGCCCCTCCCAGAGGCAGCACCGGCGGTGGTGTGCAGGCTGGGCACCTGGGGCGTGGCAGTTACTTGATGCAGTGGGCAGCTGTCAGGACCCAGTTTTTGGCCACCAGGGATCCTCCGCAGGTGTGGCGCCACTTGCCGTTGGAGCTGTACTGCAGGGAGACCTGTGGAGAAGCACAGGCACGCTGGTGGCTGAAAAGTCCAGGCCACACTGCTGTCCGGTGTCCCAGGAGCAGGGCTGGGGCCTGGTAAGGCGAGTGAGGCCCTCACAGGTGCAAAACTTAAGGAGGTGCCAAAAAACTCAGCCATCAAGGGAAAAGTCATTTTAATGCTATTAAAAAATCAAAATTGATATAAAAATTCAGGATAAGCTAAATATCAAAAACTGAAATAGACAATTAAAACGTAACTGTTCTGAACATCTTTCCGTAGGTTGATTTGTTGATATCTTCCCCTTCTTGGGAGCTATTTCTCAGCTCCCTCCAATTTACTACGTCTAAAAGCAAACTCTTGGATTCCACCCCCAAACCTGTTCTTCCCGCAGCCTTCCCCGTCTCGGTAAATGGCACCTCTTCTTACTGCTCAAGCCACAGTCCCTGGCGTCATCCTTTGCTCTTCTCTTACTCTCCCATCCTGCATTCAAAGCCACCTGCAAATTCCGTCAGCTCTGCTTTCAGAACACGTGGAGTGACGGCCACCCCCGTACCCCCTGAGCTGCTGCCCCAGCCGCCGTCATCTCCGTCCAGTGTCCTGTTTTCCCCGCTCCCACTCGTATTTTCCAACACAGCAGCCGCATGATTCTTCTCGATGTAACTCTGGGGCCGGGAGTGATAGCTCACACCTGTGATCCCAGCGCTTTGGGAGGCTGAGGCAAGAGGATCACTTGAGGCCAGGAGTTCAAGACCAGCCTGGGCAATGTAGGAGACCCCATCTCTTAAAATATAAACAATAGAAAAATTAGCCCAGTGTGGTGCATTCTCCTGTAGTCCCACCTACTCAGGAGGCTGAGGTGGGAGGATCGCCTGAGCCCAGGAGTTTGAGGTTGTTGTGAACCATGATGATGCCACTGCACTCTAGCTTGGGCGACAGAGCAAGACCCTGTCTCTAACAATACATAAATAAATAAATCTAGAAAACAAATAAATGTAAGTCTGATTATGTCTCTTCTCAACCCAGACCCTCCAGTGCCTCCCCCTTGAACACAGTAACATCCCAAACCCCAAGATGACCTCCAAGGCCCTCCCTGACCTCTGTGATTTTATAGGCCTCCACCCCCTCTCCTCTACCAATACTGACCTCTGTGTGGTTCTGCAAATACACCAAGCCCACTTCTGCCTCAGGGCCTTTGCATTCGCTATTCTCCCTGCCTGGAATATATTCTTCTCCCAAGTAACAGCATAGCTCTCTCCTTCACTTCCTATAGGTCTCTGCTCAAGGTTACTTTCTCTATGAGCCTTCTATGACCACTGTATCCAAAACTGCACACACACACACACGCACACTCACGTACACGTGCATGCATGTGCAGACGTGCACACGTCTCTCTTCCCTCTTGTCCTGCTTTACTCTTTATCATCTTATCTTTCACTACCCGACGTGTTATGAATTTACCCATCAACTGTTTATTGTCTCACCACCCCCCCTTTGATAAAACCTCCCTGAATTTTTTTCCCCACTGCTGTGTTCCAGGTGCCTGGCACATAGGGGGTCGGTGATAAATACTTTCTGATTGAATAAGTGCTGAGTAAGCAAATGAGTGAATGAATGAATGAGTGAAAGTGGAATCAGCAGGGCAAGGGTCTGATCTCTCCTGTAGATCTTGTCACCTGTCGCTCTGGTTTCTCCCTGAGGACTGAATCCAGTCACAGGAATGGGAGAATGCACGAGTGGACCTGACTTCCTTCCACCCCCAGCTCCTTAGCATGTTTCTTTTTTTGATAAAAGATTATTTCTCTTTAGGTTTTATAAACTTCAAGGTGGTAGCATTTGGCACTGTTCCGGTCTCTGACGAGGCTGCCCCATGGCCTTCCCCCGTCTTCATTCCTGCTCTCCTGCCTTTCAAGTCTGTGCCGTGGCCAAGCAGAACGGAGGGAGGTGACAGCAGGGCAGGGACTGCTCTGACCAGGGCTCCTGTCCCTGCGGGGAATGATTCGCTCCGTGCTGGCAGATGCCTGCTTTCCTCTGAACGTCTGCAGTTCTGATTAGCCGCTCCGCGTGGCTCACTTGCTCGACATTAAGGGGCTTTAGAGAAATTGGCTTTTAAAAAGATGTCTGAAATTAGAGAAAATGGAAAAAAGCACCTAAAAATGCCCCCCCAATCTAAAAATAGGCTAAAGCCATCCTACAGATGTGAAATTGTGTCCATGTAAATAAATACATTTTTCTTGTGGGCAGCAAAGTGTGGCCCAAAGAGAAAGGACTGAACCAAATTTGAATCCTCACTGTCCCCCGGGCTAACTGGGTGACTTAGGGCAATTATGTACCCTTTCTGGTCCCAGATAAGTTCTTCCCTTATCTGGAAAATGGGAACATAATACCCGCTGTGCAGGGCTGCTGGGGGGATTAATACAGTAATCACAAACACTTTAGCAAACACTTTAGGTGTCTAATAATTTGAGCACTTGCCAGGGGCCACCGTGCTGAGCTCAGAACGTGCATCAGCTCACGTAACCACAGCAGCCCTGTGAGGCAGTATCATTATTTCCCTTTCCCAGCTGAGTAAACTAAGGCAGCTGATGCGCATCAGCACGATGCGGTCCGTGCCATACGGGCTCTAGGGTATTTCTAACATCGCCTCCAAGGGGCAATCAATCAAGTTGCTCCAGGTCACGCCCAGGATTTGAGCCCTGGCTGCCTGGATCCAGAATCTGTTTTTGGAAACTTCATACTTTTTGGAAAACTTTAAATCCTACTTTAGTTCTGAAGCTCATAGCCCTTTATTTTTGAGTGTACGGCGGATCGGTTTTAGGGGTATTGACCCGGGCCACAATCTTGGGGTGGGTGTCGGGTAGAAGAGTCCTCTCAGGCAGTACCGTGCTGACTCACATTACTCCTGGCTTTGTTTAAAACACTGATATTTTGTTCATTATGGATACTTTTGTATAAAGTTCGATTTGTAAAAATATTGCATGCAAATACTATTCATTTTGGTTGCTGAGTTGTGTGTTACTCCCTTAAATTTTTCCCATAAAGTCAGTGCCTTGCTTGCCTCCCCTGAGTTCCCGCCCAGCTAGACCTGCCCACCCACCCCCATAAACAAATCTTCCCGAGGAAAGAGAAGCAGGAAGTGCAGGGTCTTCCAAGACTCACGGTAGTCGGTTCCCCAGGCAAGGATACACTGGCGCAAGCGGGTGAGGAAGTGCTTTGGTCGGCAGCACGGAGGGGATCTCAGCACAGGTGTGCCTGTGCTTTGGGGCCCGCAGCACGGCGGGCACGGCCCCTCCTCTAACCTCCCAAAGAAGAAATACTGTGCGACTTTGAGAAAAGCAAAAGAAGTGGTAAAAGTACAAAAAACCAAGTACACAAATTGTGAAGTATCAGGCACCATTCTATCCTTGGCCCTCTCTTTTTTAAAGTTATTTTTAGAGACTCAGTATGTTGCCCAGGCTGGTCTCAAACTCCCAGCCTCGAGCGATCCTCCTGCCTCAGCCTCTCAAGTAGGTAGGACTATAGGCGGGAGCCACAACACTCTCTTAATTGAGGGGCAGGGCCTAGATGGTCGCCATTCCTTCAATAAACATAGTGACTGCGGCGTGAGGCACCCTGAACACTCAAGACTAGCAGGCCCCTAGATGCACCCACCACTGAGGTTCAGAAACTCACCCCGATTCAGCTGGGTTTGTTCCCGCACTTGTTTGTGTCTGTTCTGCTGGCAATAATGAAATCTGATTAAATGTGTAACTAACAAAATATGGATTCAAAAAGAGAGTTGTGCCGGGCGCGGTGGCTCACGCCTGTAATCCTAGCACTCTGGGAGGCCGAGGTGGGCGGATTGCTCAAGGTCAGGAGTTCGAAACCAGCCTGAGCAAGAGCGAGACCCCGTCTCTACTAATAATAGAAAGAAATTAATTGGCCA
>CAUYRT010103729.1:0-23624 GCA_963574885.1 Lepilemur ruficaudatus
TACTCAGAGACCTTTGGTCCTGGTATCTAACCATGCTCAGAAAGACTTAAAGTTATTAATTAATCTAGCAATTTAAGAGTACATTTACAATTAATTTTCCTTGTGGAGTCATCAGAGCATTGCTCCAAGCTAGATATTCTAAGGAGAGCATTTTTGAGATTTTTCTGTGGCTGTGTACGGTAGTTGACTGGCAACATTCCCCTCTGGACACTGTCAGGGCCCAAATAACTTTCATCATCTTTATGGCCCAGATTTCCAAATGGAGTTAATATATCCTGAGGGAAACATGCAATGTGCCACACAGGTATATAAAAATGGCTCATTTTCTAAGAGGATCCTTTTCGCTAAAAACTTTTAGGGAAAAGTGTGAGTAACTTAACAGATACGCAACTTATCAGAGGTATGTTACAGAGTATATTCTCATGAAATTTTAAGATACATGTGAGACTTTGAAGGAATTCCATGCTAATGGCAAGCTACATT
Organism: Lepilemur ruficaudatus; assembly: GCA_963574885.1. Taxonomy (NCBI): domain Eukaryota; kingdom Metazoa; phylum Chordata; class Mammalia; order Primates; family Lepilemuridae; genus Lepilemur; species Lepilemur ruficaudatus. Next base: position 484 of record CAUYRT010103729.1, read on the forward strand.
AGACATGAGTCTCAGACTCTTCAGGACACACAAAGGTTCTCATTATTGGAGGATAACTGATCTTGGAGAATGGTCATTTAAAGTGAATCCACTCAAAATGGACCAAATATTTCATAGTAAATAGTTGCAGGGGGGAAGTGTGGATTAATTTTATATTAAATTAAACCTCAAAAATATGTAAAATAAGCTACTTAGTGCAAGAAACACTCATCCTAAATGATTTAAATAAGGCTCATGGATGTCCTTGTTCACCTACGACAAGGCCAGTCATGGACCCTCCAAAGCCCCTTTACATAATGCTTTGTCTCATAAATGATTAGCTAAGCTTCTTGTCACTGATCAATTGGGACAAAACACTTGCTAACCAAACTTTGGCTAAGAGTTTCTTTTTTAAGGCCCCTGAACTTAGCCACCATCAGCCTGAGCCCTTCCTGTGAACAGGCCAGCCCCTGGGTAACACAGTCTCTGACCTACTGTCTGATGCCACCACCCTTCCACCCACTCGCTTCCCCACACCTGCTTCTTTTTGCCTTGTGTTCTCTCGATAAAGGAAAACCCTTTTTTCCTAACTCTTGAGATACTTGCAGGTCTTATGGTCAGAGCCTTCTCCCTTGCAATAGTTCCTTCCCCTCTCCCAACCTTGCAACAATCCTCTTTGAATAAAAGTCTGTCCTTACCAAGTCTGGAATTATTTTTTGACTAGAGTAGTTTTATATATAAAATACATCTAAAACTACACTTTTATATAGTAGTTTTATATATATTATATGTATAAATATTTTGATATGTAAAGTTACTCTTTATTTGGTAAATTTTATGCATGTGTGTATAAAATGAGTTAAGATTCATTATAACGATATAATAAAGTCAATATTCTTTTTTCACCTTCAACTTACGAGTAAGGAAACAGTTTCAAGAAATTACTTGCCCAATAGGTGAAGAAGGGATCTGAAGCCAGATTTTCTGTCTCTAAATCCTGGGTTACTCTTGCTACAACAACAGTATTCTTTTTTGAAAGTGCACGAGATATAAATAATAAATGCTTTGCATAGTATAAGAGAGAAAGTGTTCCTCTGTTGTGGTCTTTTACACCTTACCCAGACATGATTACTCACATGTATTGTGCTGGTTGGCTTTGTTTGTTGCTTTCCCCGGTACATGGAGCTGTCCTGGTGGTGAGAACAGTGTGCCGGGTCTGATGGAGGATAATCCCATGCATTTAGCACAGAGACCTGCATCGAGTAAACTCCACATACATATGAACAGCATCACGGGGCACTCTGCTGGGTATGTTACTGAAGTCATATTTTGTCTAGTTCCACAAGAATTTGAGGTTTAACTTAGTTACTTCACTGAATCTCCCAACCGTTTCATGAGGCAGGTAGAAATGAGGAAAGTAGATCCTTCAACAGATTGGTCTGTGGTTCCGATAACCAATAGTGATACATGGTTGCTGCGTATCAGAGACAAAAAGAACTCTGTGAGTTATATACCATTATCCCAATTTTTGCAGAAGTAAATCAGAGACATTAAGTAATTTAAATAATTTGCCCAACATACAGCAGAATCTACTGGACTCTTCTTCTAAGTTCTTCCCCTTCTTCTTTTCCTCCCTGCCCCATTCCTCCTTCTGTCCTTTATCACATTTTTTTAAACCAGAAACTTTTGTGCACACAGTTTAAAAACATCAAGAGTTCTGCAGGTTTGATAAGAAACACAGCAGCCCCCTGCCCCTCCACCACACCCTGCCAATTCCTAATTCTCAGGAGCAACCTTCTCAACTCTTTTTAACAGATTCTTTGCCTTCCTTGCTACATAGCAAGCTTACATTACTGCTCCCTAATTTTCCAATGCTAGCCATTTCTTAGATTTTCTTAATTTAGGCCTATTTTCCATTATGGAAGAAAAGGATTTATTTTGCTCTTACCAAAACTCTGGCCCTTGCCACACACCTACACACATCTCCCACCCCAACTCCGCCAGCCATTTCCCCAGTATAAGTAGAATGCAATTTCATTAGATCAACTTTCAGTATTTACCTTCTCATGAATATATAAACACTACTCACAGCCAAGTCATGAGTATACAATGATTATTTTCCTTTTTCTGCTAAATTTTCCCTCTGGAGTTAAAAATCATTTTGGTTTTATTTGTTTAGTTTTCTATGTATTTATCACTAATTTATTCCCAAACTCTCCCCAAACTGAATAATCTCCTCAATCCTCTCATGTGCTGAGATGCGTCAGGTATTCCATCCATCTCATCTTCTTTCTGGATATTCCAGCTGGGCCAGGCTGCACTAGTTGTTCTCCAGGCCTGCTGCAATGGGTTGGCTTGGATCTCCCTTTACTGCCTTATTGGAGCTTCCCGTCTCTCCGGCAGTGGCCCTGTTTCCTGGGTGCATGTCCTTCACGGTAGCTTCCTGAGATGGTGTGCACGGGAGACAAAATTTGGAGACTTTGCATATCTGAAAATGTCTCCATTCCACCCTCACACTTAATTGCGAGTTTGGGTGAGTAGAAAATTCTACATTGGAAGCAGTTGACCTTTCTCATTGTCTTCCAGCTTCCAGCATTGTTGGAAAGGCTACTGCTATTCTGACTCCTTTGTATAGAACCTGTTTGTTTTCTCTGGAACCTTGTAGGATCTTCTCTGTTGCTAATATGCTGAAATGTCATGATGATTTACTTTCTTTGGGTTTCTTTTTCTTCATTGATTATTCTGGACATTCAGTGGGCTCTTTCAGTGTGGAAACTCATGTTTTAAGACTGGGGAAATTTTCTTGAATTATATCTTTGATCTATTTTTTTAATCTCTGTTTTCTTTATTCTCTGTTTTTGGAATTCCTGTAATGTGAATGCTTTCTTGAATGCATCTTTTAATTTTCTTGTTCTTTTTTTCCTTCTCTCCTCATTCTTCCCTCTGCTTTCTGAATAATTTCCTCAACTTATTTTTCAATCATATACTGATTTTTACAAATTCATCCTGTCACATTTAATTTCTAAGAGCTTTTTTCCCCTGAAAATTCCTTTTTAATACTATCTCATTCTTGACTTTTAGATGCAATACCATATCTTTCTAAGAATGTAAGAGTTTTCTTCTCCATATGTAGTCTCTGTTTCCTCTAAGATTTTTTTTGTTTTCTGTTTGTTTATTTGAACATGCTCTTTATATTAGAAGCTTTTTTCAAAGGCCTGGTGCTTCTTAGATGACGGCGTATGAACAGGGAACCAAAGAGCTGTGTGTTGGTACTTGTCAGTTCATGGGCAGGGCTTGTCAAATGCAAGTTTCACTGTAGGGTGAAAGCTACATACACTGGTGGGGTCATTGTGAAAACCTGGTGGTCCCCCGTACAGCCTTCCCCTGCCTCAGGGAAGCCTGAATGAGGACTTGTAGACCTGTTTGGTGCTAACAATACTGGGTGCTGGAGGGACTTGGGTTCAAATTTTGGCTTCACTTCCACAAGCTATGTAACCAATTTTTCTCTGTTGCAGTGTCTGCATCTGTAAAATGTAGTTATTAAATCATACCTATCTGCCTTTCAGGGCTATTATGCAGATTATGTAGTATAACGTGTATAAAGCTCTCAGCACAGTGTTTGGCAAATAGTAAGCATTCAGAAAAACAAGAAAATGCACTAGGATAGAGAGAATAGAAGGACCTTCCCTACAAGAAGTCATATGTGTGTCCTGGGGTAAGTGTGACTTTGGCAACACTGTCCTGGAGACAGAGCTGGGATGAGGGAAAGCCCCAGAGATGACCGCACCTGTACATGTGCCCCCTTGCCCCGGGACTTAGCATTTCTCCATGTTTCTCTCTGATCTGCCTTTCTTCCTGACTATACTTTTCTGTGTCCCAACCCCTCTGTTAACCTCTTAGGGTCTCTGTCTCTATGTGCTTTTGCTAATTTAACCCACATGGAGCCAAATAAGACAGCATTTTTATCTCTCTTTGCAAATGAGGAAACTGAGGCATAAAGTAAAACCATCCCAAAGTCACAGAGTTGCAACCAGGACTCAAGTCAGATCTGACCCAGAGCCTGTGCTCTTTGCCCAGCTCAGCCTGGTTTTCCTCCAGCACCTTGGTCATCTGTCTTTTGGGTCATTCTCTCTTCCACCTCTAATCCGAATGACAATTTTGTTTTCCTTCTCCCTAGATGTTTTTTCTTCTCCTTGAGCCCCTCTCACGCACAAACCTGATGTCACATCACTTGGCTTTGTTCCTCGCTCCCAGTGGGGTTTTCACACACATTTTGGGCTCAGAAGCCTAACATGTAGAAACGAAACCATGACTAGGTTTCAGGACATTTTCCTTGGAGCACAGTTCCAAACCGTTGCCCTGGAGCATCCATCTCCTGCCACCTTCCAGAGGAGAAAACTGGGCCATTCTTGCTCCAGGCCACATAGTGGGTGCTGGTAGAGCCCTGGTCTCCTGCTGCTCTCCTAGCCTGGGTCCACCATGAGCCAAAGCCTCACAACTTCACATTTCGGCCTAAGATGTCCTAACCACAGAGCTCATGACTCAGCCACGTCAGCTACAATAAGGTTCATCAAATGCTCACCTTGCCCGTATCTTAGGGAACTCACACGTGCCTATTCTCCTTGTGACCTTGCGTCCCACCACTCGGCAGGCAGCGTAGATCACACACATCTGCAGGAGAGCGCTTGCCGCGACCTCCCCCCTCCTCTTCTGATAACCAGTCTGGGGCATTGTAAGCCTCCTCCCGGTTTCAGCCCAGCGGGCTCCTCTCCACAGCCCCTCCCTTTCCCTCAGCGGTTCCAATCCCAGGCAGGGAGGGGCCGGGGAAAGAGCCTGGCACCTGGCTGCCGGATGGGTGGAGCTTTACCCGAGCGGTGGGTGTCAGCCACCCTCACTCTAACCCGATTTTATGAGAAACTGACACCATAAAGGATTATTAATGAATATATACAATTGTTATTTATCAATTAAACATAAAATTAAAAAATAAACTTGCCATAAGTGCTATAAGGTCACGGAGCCAAAACATGCTGGGAGTGGAATTGCTTCCACTTCACATTTCAGAGCAAGGAAGACTGGACAGGGAGCTGGGAGCCCAGGGACTAATCAGAAGGGAAGCTTATGGCAAGGAGACCCAGAGAGTATCTGGAAAAAGTGGAATCATGGAGAAGGTAGCAGAATCAAAACCATATGAAGCTGGACGGACACTGTCAATCTGAGTACCCTGAACCATGGAAGCACAGCCGGGGTGAGGCATCTTAGGCATCTGGGATTGGCACTGGTGGCCTCTACTACCATAATGACCCCACCAGAGCTGCGAGCTGTCTACGCCTCACCCCAGAGTGCCGATGGCAGCTGTGCAGCCAGGAGTGAGCATGGCCATCAGGCTGCCCAGGGGCTATGTAAGTGGAACCCAAGAATGAGGAAGGGGCCTGGCTGAGCTGCCAGTGCTTACCCGTGACACAGGGCCCCCACAGAGCCAATGGCTGTGGCCTCCAAGAGGCAGGAGCTCCAAAGGTAGAATCACTCTCTCTTTCTTCCTCTGACACTCCAGGACTGGGATGAGGGGAAGGGGCATTTGGTTAGGAACCTGCTTTACATTTCAGTTGGACTCTAACTGGTTCAGACCTGAGCCTCTTCACATCCTCATTACTGCCAGGAGAGACCAAGCCACTCCCTTTCCAGCAGAGACTCTGGCTTAACCCAGTCCTGGCCTCGGATGTCACATGTCTGTGTCCTCTGGCCTGTCTTTGCTTGCTGAGAGGAGAGTGGTGGGAAGAGTACATGGCATCAGCAAGAGACAGAAAGAATTAACTTCAGCTTTTTGATTGAGCTGAATAGGATTCCCTAAGAGGTACCCTAACTTACTCTCCCTATTGATAAACACCTATGGGTTGTTTCTAAAATTTCTTTTTTTTTCTTTTTGAGACAAGATCTTGCTGTGTTTGTTGCCTGGGCTAGAGTGCAGTGACCTCATCGTAGCTCACTGCAACTTCCAACTCCTGGGCTCAAGTGATCCTCCTGCCTCAGCCTGTCGAGTAGCTGGAACTGCAGGCATGTGCCACCACACCTAGCTATTTAATAATTTTTCTATTTTTTATAGAGATGAGGCCTCGCTATGTTGCACAGGCTAGTGTCAAACTCCTGGACTCAAGCGTTCTTTGTGACTTGGCCTTTCAAAAGTGCTAGGATTGCGGGCTAAAATTTCCTTATTACAAACAATGCCGAAATGAACTTGCAATGCCTGTGATATTCCCTTCTCTTGGGGAACTCTTTCCTCCTTCAGGATCCTTTAATCTGTGGTTCAAATGTGCACTGGGTCATCCTGTTTCCAGGGCTACCATGATTGGTCCTGGGGTGGTGGGCACCCCTCAAGCTGGGCCAGTACAGAATCCTTTCCCAGGAGCTGTCCTGCTGGATCCAGGAGAGAGAGGCCTATTCTCTTTCTGGTGAGGAAGCAGAGATATCAAAGACCCTGGAGCTGCCAGAGGGCCAGGGAGAATGAAGCACATACAGAAAGCCGCAGAGACAAAGGAGAATCTCTTTTTTGAATCAATGGCCTAGATCATTTCTAACATGCCTCTGCTGCTAATGTTCTAAGACTCTAGGAAAGGAGACCAGAGAGTGACCCCAGGGCTTCCTGCGCATCATGATCTCCTCCCTGTGAATCCTGGCCGGGACCAGGGACCTCACCCGGAAGCCCTTTCCTCTCCTGCTGACTTGGCTCTTCCAATGGTAGAGATTCTCCAGCATCTGCTCACTGGGATTGCATCTGTCACACCAGAACTGACTTCCTTGGGAGGCATCATTTGAAAGCTGTTCCTGTTCATTTATATTTCAGTGTGGTTTTCAGGTCTTTTCTCAATAGTGAACTTTCCTAAGGGCGGGGCATAAAGCAGACAAACACAAGACACAGTCATGTCGTCAGCAAGTGTCTGTGAAATACCTCTGCTTTCCCAGGCACCACGTGTGCCCGGCAGTCTGAGGATAGAAAAGGAGCAAAGCATCCTCCAAGCTCCCGGCCCCCACGCCGTGGACAGCTCCAGCCCCTGAATCACTGACGTTCTCCCCACCCCCACTCCTGCCAGCACCCATGCGCATGTGCCACCCACACCCCTCCCTCTTCCCTTCCTGCATACAGCTCCTGTAAGGATCGAATGAGTTGATGTGTATGTTGTGCTCTGTAAACTGTAAAGCACTGTCATTATTAACACCCAGGAGGAGAGGAAGTGCAGGGCGCACGAGGAGCAGGACGGAGGGGGAGGGGGATAATTGGGAAGGCAGCCGAAGGCACGCCTGAGGGACCCCACACTGAGCGAACTGGCCAGTGGGAAGAGAGGATGGGGGTGGGCAGGGGGAGTCAGGAGCTCTGGAATGCAGAAAGCATTCAGATATCCAAGCCAGGAGTCAGAGCCCCCATCCCCAACATTATTCATCTCCCTGGACGGGGTGGCCCCAAGAAGCTTCTGTGACCTGCTCAGGCAGCCTGCAGCCTGGCTGCCTCTCCCATGGCACAGCTGTCTGTCTGTCCATCCATCTCTCCTCAGCCCTAAAAAGCAGGGAGGCGCAGCAGCAGCCCTCCTCCTTTCTCCTGCCTGTTTCTCAGCCTTCCTGAGATGCAGAGAGATGGACAAGGAGACGCTGGCGCCTGGGAACCTTGGTGAGGTTAGGGGAGTATGGACTTGAGCTCTGCCTCCACCCCCACCTGAAGGGCCACAACAGGGCCCTCGGAGCCGGACAGCTTGGGGATGCGCGGCTCCCCAGGGTGGGGCCAGGATATCAAAGTTGGAAGTGCGGGGGCATGTCAGCCTGGCTTTGTGAGCTCAGCGCCCATCAATGCATGAAAGCCTTGCTCTACAAACCACATTCGCTGCGCCCCCAACCTGCATTCCCAATTGGTCACGGCCTGGTCCCCAGCTGCATTCCTGGGCTAGAGGAGGCAGAGGGGCCTGGCTTCTTTGTTCTTCCCAAATCAGGGCTCAGAACCATGACAGGCCGATCACATTACTCAGCTAAGGTCAGCTTGGCAGGAGTGGCTCCCTCCTCTCCTCCCCATCTCACCAAGACAGAGCCACCACCCCACCCCTTGCTCTCCTTACCTGAGCTGGGTCCTTCATAACAGGCTACAGTGGGTCCTCATCAAGGAAGGACAATCTCCCAACCACAGCTCTGCTGCCTCCTTCCAAAGTCAGATGTTGGGAGCAGCGCCCAGACTCTCATTCCAGAGCTTGTCCAATTTGGGCCATCTCCAAGGGCTTGCAGCTGCTCTGGAGTGGGCCCAACTGCCCTGCTTGCTGCTGGACCCCTCAGAACCCACATAACATATACCTACATGGCATCTCAGACCTGAGTCCAATATCAGAACAAGGCTGGCTTTCAGCGTTACCAGAGATAAGATGCTTTTTTGCCCCGAGCCCTATTTAAACCACTGCCCACTTGGCCTGGGAGTGACATCTTTCCACTCCCCTTCCTTTCCTATGCTTGGTGATGGGAATGCAAGCTGGACATCTGACCTGCCTGGGTGGACTCTTGGATTTGCCACTGACTTGCTGTGTGACCTTGGATGACTCACTTTACTTCTCTGGGCCCCAGATTCCTCACTCGTAAAACTACAATAACCATGAAGATGAAATAAGATACTGTATCTTAGGTTTTTGGCCTGTTGTGGGTATGTGACAAAGGTAACCTTTCTTGCCCCTACCATTCCCCAGGAAGGAGGGCCCCAAGCAGATCTGCATTAGATTGTTTCATGCCCTCTCTTTCTTTTTCTGATTTCCTAAGTTCCAAGAAGAGGCCCACAATTTCTGGAGACAGCTATACACAAACCATCCTGTGTTGTTCTGAATAGTTCTGTGTGTCAGTCTTTGCCTCCCCAATAAGCTTGTTGGCATTCCAGGAAAGACCTTTTATTTTGTTTTTCATTCAGCAAATAGGTATTGAAGGGAGTCGTGCAGGCCACCAGGGAAGGCAGTCAGGGGATCTGCTCTCACAAAGCTCCCAGTGCAGTACACTGATGGGCCCTATTTAATCTCACGAGTTGTGATGAGTTTTCCCAGTTGCGACGAGTGCTGTGATAAAACATAAGACCATCGTGAGAACATAGCAGGGGCTCTGGGAAGGCTCCTCTGAGTAAATGACATTTAAGCTGAGAGCCTAAGTACCAGGGGGGAGCAAGTGGGCGGGAAGCAGGCGTGGCTGAGAGGCTAAGTGCAGCTGTGAGGGGTGGGGGCTGCACAGCCTGACAAAGGAGCCAGGGCTGTATCCTCTGTGAGGTTGGAGGGTACCGTGAGGTTGTGAGCAGAAGCATGGCATGAACCAGTATTACTGGGTAGAGACGAAAAGGAGGCGGAAGTGGTCAGGAACAAATGGTGGTGAGGCTTGTCGCACTTCTTGGGCAGAGTCCAGGCTGGAGGTATCAACTGGTGGCTTGGGCTTTGTGGGGCACCAGAGATGGAGAGAGGTTGGCAGGCCCATGGGGCTATTTCACAAATAGCTGGGGGCTCGGCTGGCCCAGGAGGACCGTGCACTGGCCTGCTCTGAGTCACGCAGGAAACGTGAACACTCTCAGAATGGCCCACCCTGCACCCCGAGAGTGTTTTCAGAGATTTCCAGCATGGAGGACTATTCTACTGTTCTCACTCTCAGCCCGTGAGTTGTGTTGAAGGATTTTTATCTACTAAACAAATTGAATTCATTAAATTGCTAATTAGCTTTGTTGAGTCGTGTTTTACTAGTCAGGCCTACAGAACTGGTAATCAGAGCTGCTAACTGCAGGAGATACCAGCTGTTTCCACATGCAGATGATTTAACTCCAGCCCAAGCAAATAAATATGATGTTGCAGTTAATCTGAGTGGCTTTGGTGTTCATTTTCCCCAGTGGAGTTTATCAAGCAGGTATGAACAAACCACAGCCCCTGCCCGCGAGGAGATTTGAGTCTTGTGGGAGAAACAGACCAGGAAACAGCCATTCATGGTCTGGTATGGCAGTGTCGGGTTCTAGGCAGGCACAGGGTTGGCTGGGCGCACCAGGAGGCCGCAGCGCAGCCTTGGGAGGTGCTGGATGTTCTCCTTCCTTCCTTCCAGATGCACCCCTGCCCCTGCCTCCACCCTGCTCTGCGCCCCAGGCCTGCCTCTGCCCTCTGGCTTCCAGGTGGGTTTCTGCCAGCGGGATTCCTGGGCAGGAGGAGACTGAGTCAGCTCCCTTCCTGGTCTGGGTCTGCTGCGGCTGTGGTCCTGCACTGAAGGCTGCAGGGCCCACAGGGCAGCCCCTGCGCACCACGGTAGGGCTTGTGGGTTTCTGGCAACTGCCCCCTTCCCTTTCCCCTCCAGGCAGAAGGTGGATGCAGACTTGAGCTGTGGTTGCTGTTCCATTAATTCTGCCAGTGGCGGTGTCAGTAGTCCCTTCCTACACCCTCCTCAGTGACCTTGCTTGATGAACGATCTGTTCCTGCTGGGAACCTGACCTATACAAGAGTCAAGTAGAGCTTCCCAAAGGGCTGACGTTGAAGTTGATATCTGATGAGTAGGATATAGCCCTATTGCAGAAAAGATATTTTCTATGAGATTTTTAAATAAACACTAAAATAGCTCCCTAACCTCTTTGCCACCTCCAGGGACACTCGCCTAGATCCTGAAGGGGCTATGCAGACCCGAATGCAGGGGCCTAGGTTCTGTCCTCTCAGCCACACCCTAGGGAGAAGAGAGAAAGTCAGGGGCTGCCCCCACTGGAGGCGGTACCCTGTCATTTACCCTCAAGGGCTCTCCTGGGACATGAGTGAAGGCCTTGCCATTTCCACCTCGGCCCCAACCCCTCTCCTGTCCTCTCCCAGGGCCAGCCTGGCAGGAGGCTGGTGAGAATCATGCCCTGGGAGGAATGTGCCAGGTCCTTCAGGCTGAAGGGGATAGCTGCCTGAAAGATCAGATTTCAGGAAAAACAGCAATCCTGCGCTCCTGGGTGCCTGGACACCTGCCAAGGTCTGAGCCAGGCTGTGGGTTGTGGGTCTGTCCTGCTCTTCCTGCCCACAGTCCCTCCCTGCTTCCTGTCACCTCCAGTTAGACAATTCACATCCATGCTTTTCAGAATCTGGCCTTCCCACCAGCCCAGTCCAGCACCTGCCATGCCCTCCCCTCTCCCTAGCTCCGAGGGGCTTCTGTCTGACATACCATGCCCACTCACCCTCGTGTCTTTGTGGAGAGCACACTGTGCTTCCTCCTGCTTCCCTTCCCATCTCCCTGAGCCTGCAGCCTCCTCCAGCTCCTAGCTCCGAGTTAGCCCATCTCGCTCCACCATCGCCAACGCCCCACCTGCACCCCTGTGAGCCACTCCATGCTGCTCGCATTGTGATCTAAACAATAGCTGCAGCTACTATTTTGGGTTTTTTCAGTGCCTATCTGTGACAGGCACTTTGGGCAGGGGCAGAGTGCACATGTGGTGGGCGCCCCACCATGACACCCCCAGGCGAGTGCTGCCATTACCATGTGACTGTTGAGGTCACTTAGAACTTAAGGAACTTTCTAGGCTGGGAAGTAGTAGTGGGAAACTCGAGCCCAGGTTCGTCTGTCTTGAAAGCCCTGGCTCCTAACTGCTGCCCCACGCTGCCTTGTCTGTTTTCCCAACACTCTGCAAGTCCTTTGAAGGTGGGGACCTTCCAGTGCAGTTCTCTTGTATTCCACACGTGTTGCCTGGCAGCGTCGGGCACAAACTCTGCCCCTGAAGTCTGTTCTCCTCACTGAGCAGCTACAGTTATCCATTTAGTGCTTAACTCAGAGCATATCAAGGCTCTGCTCAAACAACAAACCTTCAGGATACAAGCCAGAGACCTGCCAAGGGCCCACAAGGCCCTGTGTGACCTGCTCCACACATGCACTCTGCTCCAGCCACACTGGCTCCTGGCTGTTCCTCATAGGTGCCTAGTGTGGCCCAGAGTCCTGCCATGAGTAACTGGCAAAGCCACCCAGGACTCCTGTCTCCGGCCAGAGCTCTGTCCACTTTGTGAGGCTGCCTTCCAACTGCCCAGTTGCAGTCTCATTTCCTCCCAAACCTGAGGCAGCAGTGTCCTTGCCATAGCAGCTCTGCTTCCACCTGAGCACCAGGTGGCCAGTGGAGTCTGCCACGTTCCTGCTAAAGGAGCCATCAAGGCCTCCAAGCTGACCTCTGCCTCTCTCCATGCCACGTCCCCCTTCTCCCTGTCTCTGCATACCCCCAAGCCCCAGGTGCCCTGCCCTCCAGCTGCATGTGCCACTCCCAGGTTGAACCAGGACCCACGGGGCCTTGCTCATGCTGTCCCCTGCACCCAGGAGGTTCTCCCAGTGTTTGCCTCACCACGTCCTTGAGAGCCTGCTCTAGTCACCGTGTGCCCTCCCGTCTCCCTCTGCCCGGGCTCCCTCCAGCAGCAGCCTGCCAATTACCTGTCCCCCATTCCCGCCCCTCCTCTGCCATTTTGCCACCTTTCTTAGCCTTTTACTTATGTATATTTCAGCCTCCACCTTTAGACTACGAGACCCTACAGCAAGAGGGTCTTGTCCATGCTGTGCCCCATGGTGGCTGGTGCCCAGTTCACACACGTGGATTTTAAAGAATTAAATTGACTTCTCTCAGGCAGAAACTGAGGTTGGGAAAAAAAAGAGCTCGCCCTGGTCACGAGGCCAGGTCCATAGCTGGTCTCCTCCAGGAGGGCTGCCAGGTAGCATAAGGGACACCCAGGCAATTTTCATTTTGGAGAAACAACACATAATTTTTCAGTCTGACAAGAGGCCCATCAGCTTCACCAGATATGTCCACGGCACAATGTGGCATAACGGAGAAGAAGTCACAAATGTCTTGGCTTGAATGCTTAATTGCTGTGAAGTGAGGTCATTTATTTACCATTTCTGAGCCTCAGTTTCCTTATCTGTAATATAGAGTTATTGGGAAAATTAAAGAGATAATATATATAAACTACCTAGCACAGGCTGGTCCTCAATAAATGGATGCTAGTTACTATTATTAATAACCACAACTATCACCAATAATCACAACCACAATGTCATCGGTTCCTCCATTCCCTTTTCCCCAAATCTTAGTACAGCCACACTTGGGCTTTAGCAGGGACAGTGGTGTCCTATAGCCTCCAAATGACTTTGCCCCCTATAGCCATATAGCCCTGCCCCAGGTTCCACAAGGCCCTGGCCATCTCTTCTGACCTCCTCTGCCCTGTCCCTGGTTCAGCCCACATGCCCCACCACTGTCTGCCCACTGTTCCACCAAAAATGCATATCCACCCTATGGTGGGGACGTCCCACAGTTTGCTAATGAGAAACAAGTGGCCTGCCATGCTCAGTGCAGAGGGAGGAGGACAGATCCCCACCACAGCCCAAACCTACATTCCTGAGGTGGCACAGGGTGACACAGCCAGGCGGGTGCCGAGGATTCTCCACCTAAACCACTCCTCGGACACAGAGGCCCCCTTCCTCTTATGGGGCACTGGACAGGCCTGGGTGTGGGCAGAAGGGCAGCCAGAGCCTTAGTCACTGGGAGGGGCACTCGGAGCTTGGGTTGTGGTCTCCGTGGGGAGGACTGAGAGGGTAGGGAGGGCTGGAAAGGCCCCTCCCTTCCAGAACCCCTTATGGTCCTGCGGGGCGAGCCGGAGGCCGTCTGCAGCACCACGGCCCTCCTCTATGCAGCTCTCTCCTCTCGCCCCAGCCTGGCTAGTCACACAGGAGAGCAGAGGCCCAGGAGGGCAGCTGGTTCGCCCAGGGAACAGAGCAGCCTGAGGACTAAAGTCTACTGCCTCGCTTTTGAGTTGAGCTGGTGACTCTGGCTGTACCCTTTGCACTGGAGAGAGGGACTGTCCCTGGGGCTGGGATGACCTGACCTGAGCCTGCCCAGCCTGGCCCCTGGGCTGCTCTATACCCAGATCCGGAGGTGCAAGGAGGAAAAGCGAAACTCCCTCGGCAAGGCCTGCCTGGCACTGCCCAAAACTCCTGCTGCCTCTCTCAGCTATCTGTCCCATGTGCAGGCCACTGTCACACCGCCCTGGGCTTCACACCTGGCTCTCGCTACCAGCCTCCTGCGTCTACCCCTCCACACGCTGGGCCCCGTGATCCTTCGGGACTCCCTTTCTCTAACACAATAGTCTCAGGTTGTCTCTTTGCCTGGATTTCAGTATCTGCCAGAGCATCAGCAGAGGGAGCTCCCTTTCTGTTGTCAGCCCAAGTCCGGCTCGTGCAATCCCCCGGGAAGGGCTGGTTTCCAGCCCAAGCAGGACCCCACCGAACCACTTTCACTGACAGCTGCCCTCCTGTGTGGCCACACAGGGCCAGCCCTCCTGTTACTTCACCGACTTTCAGGGCTTACAATCCTCAGCACCAACCCCTCCCACTGCAGTCCCACAATGGATGTGGACCAATCCTAAGCAAAACAAGAAGCATATTAGTCCTAGGGAAAGGTCTGGGTAGCCTCCTTCCCCAGGAAAGGAGACCTGTGATCTTGGATACTGTTCTGGAAACTTCCCATAGAATATCTTATTTACTCCTTATAAGAACCCTGCAAAATCAGGACTGTCTCCATTTTGCAAGTAGGTACACAACGTTCACTTTTCTAGCTTGTTCAAGGCTGAGCAGTGGAGCTGGAATTAGAGCCATGTCTATCTGGCTCTCATAGGCCTGCCAACACGCTGTCTTCCCTGAGCCTCTGTCCTTGTGGTCCCGCCTGTTTCCTGCTTGGCCTCTCAGTTCTGCATAGAAACTGGGGTGCTTCCTGAACCTCTTCTGTCTTAGTTCATTTGAGCCGCTATAACAAAATACCATAGCCTAGGTGGTTTATGAACAACAGAAATTTAATTTCACAGTTCTAGAGGCTGTGGACGTCCAAGATCAAGGGCTGGCAGATTCAGCGTCTGGTGAGGCCCGCTTCCTGGTTCCTAGACAGCGCCTTCTTGCTGTCTTCACAAGGTAAAGGGCAAGGGAGCTCTCTGAGGCCCCTTTCATAAGGGCACTAGTCCCATTCAAGAGGGCTCCACTTTTACCTCCTAATCATCACATTGGGGATGAGGTTCTTAATACATGAATTTGGGTGGACACAAACATTCAGACTATAGCACTTCCAATATCACTGGGCTTCCCCCCAGCCCACCCAGAGCCCATAGGACCCCTGCAGGCACTGGACTGGCACCCAGAACCATACTACTGGGGCCCTTTCTCACTGCTTCCCACTGCTCTGTCCCATCCATGGGCTTGGACCTCCTGGGACTGACACTGGCCCCAAAGAAGGCTGATTTTCTGCACCCTTTGGGTGCTACCATGGGGCCACAGAACAGGGCTCCAGGGCCTGCCCCACCCATGGTGACCTGGCCCTGGCTGCTCCCCCCTCACTCCAGGCTCCGTGGTACCTTGGAGCTGAGCCTACAGAAGCTACGGAGAGGGCAGTTTCTGACTCGTCCCAGCTCCTGGCCCTGTTCTGCTTCTCTAGCTCCTCCCCTCTCCTCTATGGTCGTACCAGGACTGCCTGGAGATCTGGGGCCATCACAATTTCCAGGCCTACCTTGCTCGGGGAGAGGGAGTCAGGCATGAAAAGAAACAGCCGAGGATGAGTGTGGAGGTTGGGACGGTGGTCTCGAAAGGCCTTTCTGAAAGGGTGTGGATGCAGGAAACTTGGTAGAAAGCAGACAGCAAGAGCTGTCCTGTTTTGGGCTCCCCGGGCATGAAGGGAAGCGGAGCTGGAGTAGAGATGGCCAGGAGACACCCTCCCCTGCCTTGGAGCTGCCGTTTACATTCCCTCTGCCCATGATGCCTTCTCTAGCCTGCTGTCCCATCTTCTCCCACACTGTAATTGTCAACACCCTCCTGCCGTTGCCTGCTGTCCCCATGGAGGGACACTGCTGTCTGCCACGTCTTTGCTACATCTTTGAGAAAAGACTGGGATGGTGCAGCCCCGGCAGGTGCCTACAGACCTCACAGCCCATTCGCTGCCAAGCCTCTCCCTCCTCAGCTACTCTCCTGTGAGTCTGAGCCCCTCTCTGCCATTCTACCTATGTCTTCTCCAAATCCAGGAAGCAAAGGCTCTGAGAGGTGGAGACCCCTCCCTTCCACACACAGGGATGGTCAGGATGAGAAGCCCACCCTTCCTGAGGGGACTTTAGCCCTCAACCTAGCAGGTAGGTAGCACAGGCCTATTTCAAACAATGAGCCCAGAGCCAAGATGAGCCAAGCTCCACCGAAGGCCAAATTCTTGTATTTTCTTTGCTGTGCAGCTCTCCCATTCATTCTGGAACATCTTTAGGGAGGGACACCAAAATGAGCTGAGGGGAGCCTTGGGATGAGCCACGTAGGGGACTGTCTACACCTACGTCACCCAGGGATGCAAGAGCCACTGTTTCCTGGAAGAAGAAAACAGAGGCCCAGAGAAACAGGCTGGGGAGAGATGGAGACAAAGACCAAAAGCAGCAAACAGAGAGATGCAGGCTCACGGAGACAGAGAGGCCCAAATTGACACCACATGGCTGCTATGCCAGACCCCAGGGCCCAGCAAACAGGCTGCGTGCTGAGTCAGTTGCCATGGTGACAAACATGCAGGAAATATCCAGGATAACTAGAATAGTGGCAATAACATGTGTTTTGAATAAAACCTTCCTCCGCGCCACCCCCAATGCATGACTTGGGATACACTTGGCTTCTGCACAGCTGCCTTCTCTGAGAGGCGGGGGCTGGGGTTCCAGTGTGTCAGCTCGGGTAAAAGACACAGCTGCCCTAGGGAGGTGGATGGACCTGGGGCAGATTTTTGTTCAGAAGAAAATGGTACATTTCATGCCTCTCACTTCCCTGCTGCCCCCGACCCCACCCTGAGTCTGGATTCAGGTACTGTATCCATCCTTCTGTTCTAGAACACAAGGGCCGGCAAGAGTCTGAGTTCCTATTCACATCCACAGGGCAGGTCTGGGGGCAAGGGAAGGTGCCGGGAGGCTCTCCCGGAGCTCACAAAGTATCCCAGGGGTGTTCAGGATCCATAGTGAAGCCAAAGCTGAGAGAAAGCACATGAGCCAAGGGCCCAGGGAGTGCTGGTATCCCTGCTGGGTGACCCCTGCCCTAGCTCCAGAGCAAAGGCAGGAGTATCCAGGGGCAGAGGTAGAGAAGGGAGAGAGGAACAGGGGCTCTTTGGGACCAGCGAACCTGAGAGAAAGAAGAAAAGGGCAAGTTTTGGCCTGGCATTCGTACAGGAAGGTGACTCCCACAACTGGGGAGAGGAAGGAATTAAGGGGAGTCTCAGGAGGGAGCAGAGCCCCCTAGAAAGCCCCCACCAGCACTCTCAGCTCCTAAGGATCTGGGAGGACCAAGGCTACCAAAAGGCCCAGCTGGAAGCCAGTCAAGTGAGTCCCTTCCTGCCCGCCAGGCTACAGGGGTGCTTGGATACCCACTGCGCGTCTCCAGGTTGCTGGCAGAAAAGATTCCGTGGAACGAACACAAGATTCCAAGTCAGAGGTCCTGCCACCTACTGCTTGCACAACCATGGTCAGCCCCCACGGCCTCCCAGGGCCTCTGTCTGGCCTCCTCTGGGTGGAGCTGACAATAACTCATCCTCAGGGCTGCGGGTGGGAGCGCTTGGCACACTGTACAGCTCCGTCCAAGCTGTCGATTGCTGTTGTGACTTGGGCAGAGAGGAGCACACAGGCCAAGGGGCAGGGAGAAGTTTCAGGCAAAGGTTCACGCGAGGAGACTCTGGTTTTTCTAATGACATCACACCCAGATTTTCTGATCTACATAACCAGCTTCAGTTGTGATTTCCCATCTTGGAAGGTTTCTGGAAAATCATCCATGACAGAAATGGGTTTGGGACTGGTCCTCCTGGACACAGAGGACCTTGCTTGGTTTGTGGCTTGGGGGAACCACGGGAGCTGTTCCACTTGCTGACCCTCATACCTGACCCTCTTCAGTGGTCATAATACCAGCCCTTCCTGCATCAGGAGCATGAGCAAGGCCTGGAAGTGGCCCTTAAATGACCTTCTAGGCCAAGCGAGGTTCTCATGGTTCCAAGCTCCCTTGGGAGTGCAGAGATCTTACAAACTGAGACCAGATTTGCTTCATCTTTTGCTGTTGGAAAGAGTGAAATTCACCCCACTCATCCCAAGTTCAAAGCCACATTTTGGTAGCATGCTGCGAGGGATGTGGGTGGAGGTGAGGCCAGGACAAATAGGGGAGAGTGAGAAATGGCTCAGCCCTTGGTGCCTAACTCATCTGTACAGCCAAGCGTGGGGAGGAGCTGGCTTGGGGAATTTGTTTCCTGGACCCGGGACTAGGGCAGGACCACTGGAGGAGCAGGGAGCTGTCAGCCCCTGGCAGGTGGCAGGCCAGCTGGGCATGCAGGGAAAAGGCAGACCGAGGCTGTACCCAGGCTCCCAGCCAGCCCTGGTTCCAAGGGAGGACCCCAGGAGGTCTCTGGGCAGAACACCACCCACCACCTCCCCAGCTGGCTGCCTTCTCTAGATCTGCTTTCACTCTCTACCCCGATTTTTCCACACTGATTCTTTTTGGCCCTGGGGTGATTTTTCCAATGCTTCATCTGGTTCTATGGGACACCAGCAGAACAGCAGCCTCAGTGGCAGAAGGCTGTTGTGTGTGAGTGTGTGTGTGTGTGTGTGAGTGTGTGTGTGTTTGTGTGTGTGTGTGTGTGTGTGTGGTGGGGGCAGAGGTGGGCGGTAGGGTAAGGGGTGGGGGTAGGGGTAGGACCCAGGCGATCCTGGTAGCTTCTCCAAACATTGTCGCGAAAGCTCAAGAGCTAATAAGAACTAGAGGAGGCTGCAGCCCAGAGAAGGGCAAAGTGCCTGCCTATTCTCTTTCTTCATAATCCCCCAGGGTTTTTGAGAGAAGCAGGGGTAAACTATACATTATGTAAGTGCCTTACCCTGAGAAGGAGGAACTCAGTCTCCCTTCTCTACCCCATAGGCCTCTCTGGGACCCCAGCCCAGGCACCCTGAGGAGTGTGGGCAGAATACAAAGGTGCAAAATCTACCCCAAAGACTTTGGGTACGGTGTTCTGTGGCCCCAGGGTAGGGGCACAGTGCTGGCAGCCACTTTTTTCTATTTGCCAAGGAGCTTTCTCCCTGTTGATTAACAGGGCCTTCCTGCCACCCCATCTGACTGGCACAGGACCCAGAACACCACCCCTGGCTGCCAGCCAGCCCATGTCTCTGCTCTCTCAGAGACTTACAGGCGCGTTGCTGGGGCCTCAGGACAGGAGGAGGGAGGTAGAGGCCTCTGGGGAGTCCCTGGGCCACCCAGCTGGGAAGTACTGACACCGAAATTCAGCTAGTCCCCACCTCTGGCCTGTGGTTGAGGGTGGATGGAGTCAGGAGGGTCTCTTGTTGGTTTGTCTTCTCTCTCTCTCTCTCTCTCTCTCTCTCTCTCTCTCTCTCTCTCTCCAGAAGACAGGGAATATATAACCAATCTATAAGGGAAGACAGACGACAAGGTTCTAAGAGGCAATGGACTTTAGTCTTAGTGTGATGTGATTGCCCACTGGAAAGGCCAAGCCTGAGCTAAAGGGTGGACATGCTCTTTGGTAGGAGACCCACTGGGGTGGGAAGACATACATCTCCAAGTCTTCTCCAAAGAAGGGTTTGTACAGCTGTAAGTCAATCTCATTCTCCAGAGGAGGAATGTGAGGCCCAGTAAGGTTAAGTGACTTGTCAAAGGCCATGCCCTTATTGGTTAGTGGAACCCAGATTGGAACCCATTTGTACTCACACTGCTCCCCTCTTCTCCTCTATATTCTCTCGGGGCCCAGAGACTCAGTAGCCAAGAAAGCCCCCAGCATGAAGGGAAGATGGGCAGGTGCCCTGGAGGGGATTAGCAAACCCATCCTTCTTGGGAGGAGGGTCAGGGATGGAGTGGCTGGTGCATCAGACAACCAGAGCCTGTGTCCCCAAAAAGAGCTCTCTAGAGCCAGCAGCGCCGTAGAACGGGGCATCCAAAATGGCCCCCCGAGATGCCAAAGCCTGTACTTGTCTCTCCCCTCATTCTTCCCTGCACTCTGCTAGGTAAACAAACACAGCACTCAGGCAGCTGTCTGCTGGCAAACACCTCAGACTTAGCAACTGCTGCTAGAATAAATAAACACTTGCACATTGCACACTTACACACACATTCAAACACATTTGCTTGTCCTCCTTCCCAGGACCAGGTATTGCTCCCTGCCCCCATGCAGCCCCCATCGGGCCCCAGCCTCAGTCAAACAGGCTACATTCAAAGTCATGACTGAGACTGCCACCTTCTGCCAGGGTGCCGGGGCAACCTGGGCCTCCGGTGCATAGACCCAGACTCAGGCTCCAGGCTTGCTCTGGCAGCCCACGAGCCCCGGAGCAGGTGCTCTTCTAAGAACACTCACCCTATGGGGGCCCACTGAAACAAGACTCCATACTGGGAACATTATAGAAACCAGGGGACCTTCAACATGAAGGTCAACCAACAGAAGCCCTGGGAGAGAAGGGGACTTGCCCGAAATCCCCTGACCAGAATTCTACCACTTCCCCACAGTGGCCTGTTCCCTGCCGGCCCTTTGGATTATTTTCACTAGTTGTGTTCCTTAATGGTCAGGATAGTTTAAAGGGGACAGGTACCATCCACATGGCAGATTCTCAAGAGCTGAGACAATCAGATAGTAAAGTCTCCTGCTTAGCTCCAGAACTAACGGAGAGGGCCCCATTGGCCTTTGCCCTTACCTGGGAGCTGCCTAGGAGCCACCCGTGCATGGCCTCTCCTTGGGAAGGGTGGCTTCCTGAGACTTCCAGCCCTACCACTAAGTGTCAGGTGCCATCCCATCAAGAAGCCAGATGAGAACATCAGCTACCTAGAGTCTGCATTAGAACTGGGGGAATAGCAAAGGCAAAATCATCTCAGGCCAAAGAGACTGGAGGTTAACATCAGAAAGTTGTGTTTAATGCATAGGAAAATGCAGAACCACCGAGGCAGGGATGGTGGTGGCATTCATTCCACCACCCAGGCCACTGTAGGAGACAACTACAGACAACCATAGACCAGGACAGGCCTGGCATTGGCAGCACACACAGCAGAAGCACATAAGCCTTGGCTTCCAACATATCTGGTTTCAGATCTTAGCTCTTCTCTTATTAGCTGTGGGGCACTGGACAATTTACCTAATCTCTTCTATCTCTAAAATAGGGAAAATTCCCACCTTTTGTGGTTGTTGTAAAGATTAACACAATGCTACATATCGAGGCTCTAGCATTAGCACTGCTGCCTTCATCAGTGACTGATGGAGATGGTGTAATTTAAAATCCCAGCTCTGCCCTTCCCTTTGTTGTTGGGGAAAAACCCATATTAACTGAGTTGAAATGAGATGATATGTGTGAAGGTGCATTATAATAAAAATGACTGGCCTACAAAACTGAGGCATTATTGTTTAAAATAGTTTCACTGTTCAGACTAATCTGGCCTTTGTATATTTCTAACATTAAAGTCTTATTCATCAATGACTGTGTATTGTTCATATAATAATTGTAGTCAGGTATAAGAGATCATTAACGTAGCAATAAAAGATGAATACAAAATATTCATCTAGTTAGTCAGAAACATATTCTTTTACTTGCGTTATGACTTTGCCCCAGTGAGAAACTAACAATGACCCAAAAGAAAGCAAGCAAAGCAGGCCTGCGATTCCAGGGGACTCAGGTGTGTGCTCACAAACGCAGGTGTGGGGAGTGAGGACATAAGGAGGTAGACCAGCTGGGACGCTCAGGTGCAGCACCTCCCTCTGGGATAGACCCTTTTCTGCGTGTTCTCTGTCCTCTCTGGCTGCCTGGTCCCTGAGCTGCTGCCAGCAGGAGCAGATGGCAGGATCTGAACTCTGGAGGCAGACTCAGGCACAGCCAGGAAGGTGCTGGGGTGGGGGTCAGCATGCTGAGAGTGCTGAGTCTACACAGAAGCTGTTGGCTCAGAGCTGAAGGCATGGACCAGGCCTGCTCCCCAGGGCTGTAGGCCCCAGACCAACAATGGGCTGGACAAGTCTGAGAAGTCAAGCACTGCAGAGTGCTGCTGATTACAAGTCTGCATGGTCAGGATGCAGAAATCACAGGCATCAGGTCTAGGGAGCAACTGTGGGACCCTAGCAGAAAAAAAAAAAAAAAGATTTTGAAATGGGATCTAAGACTGGCTGAATTGGGGATACCTACGTTTTGTTTGTCAAGTGCAGGCTTCAAGGACTGAGTTAGTGGGTAGAGGCCCGGGAAAGCCCTGAATGGACTGGGATGTGACAGTGTGTAATGCAGTTACTGAGAGTCACACCCAGACCTCCCTGCACAGCCTCTTTACTAGCATAGTGCTGCACACAGCGGCTTGCACTCACCGTTAGGAGCATGGTCTGTGGCTCTTCTGTGCCACTTACTAGCTTGGGAGAGTTACCTAACCTCTCTGAGTCTCAGTTTCCTCATCTTTAAAATCAGATCATGGTTCCATATGAAGTGTAAAATTATTTTTTCTATATCTGTGAAAAGTGATGATGGTAATTTAATAGGGATTGCATTGACTCTGTAGATCACTTTGGGTAATATAGACATTTTAATAATGTTGATTCTGCCAACGCACGAGCATGGTATATGGTCTTCCACCTGTTTACATCCTCTGCTATTTCCTTTCTCAGTGTTTCATAGTTCTCCCTGTAGAGGGAGAACTCTTTTTAACTGCCTCCTTAGTTAAATATATCCCTAGGTACTTTATTTTCTTTGTTGCTATTTTGAAGGGAATTGAGTCTTTAATTTGGTTCTCAGTTTGACTGTTACTGGCATGTATGAATGCCTCTGATTTGTGTGTATTGATTTAGTATTCTGAGACTTTACTGAATTCATTTATCCATTCAAGGAGTCTCTCAGTTGAATCTTTGGGGTTTTCTAGATATAATATCATATCATCAGCAAAGAGTGAGAGTTTGATCTCTTCTGCCCCCATTTGGATGTCCTTAATTCCACTCTCTTGTCTGATTACTATAGCAAGGACTTCCAGCACTATGTTGAATAGAAGTGGAGATAGTGGGCAACCTTGCCTTGTTCCAGTTCTAAGTGTGAATGCTTTCAATTTTTTCCCATTCAGTATGATGTTGGCTATGGGTTCAGAGAAGAACCTATAACCTACTGGACCTGCGAGCTGGCCAATGATGAGCTTATCCTGACGTTTGGCAC